>JASDQU010206384.1:31581-42130 GCA_032191745.1 Picea mariana
CCTCGAAGAGATAATTTTAAACAGATCATGGAATTTGGTCAAATTTCTAAAAACAGACCATATGAAAATCAGTTAAGATCGAGCTAGATTTTAAAATAACAAGATATCATCTAGTTGGATGAAATCTCGTTGTTAACTTGGGCCAATCCTTTGTCATATTCTTTTTTGGACACTTGGGATCGATGATTCTTTTTCTTTAGAAAATCTTTGACCAAAACTAATATGGACAATCTTCAAAGTTGATTCTTCTTTTTCCTATCCCTGTATCCTGAAAGAAATAATTGAACTCAAGTTGTCTCTAGAAATCTGGAACTGCTATATTTGATTCTAGCCTTTTGTTGTTCTGTCTCTTTTAAATAAAAGCAGGAATCAAATTGACTAATATTCTAGAAGAGATGAAGCTAAACATTAATTTGCTGAAGATATGGATTTGCTATTTTTTTTTGTAAGTGAGTTGAGATTCTATATTACTGAGAAAATTATGGTACAAAAAGGGACGGAGGGGTATCCCCTGATCTACCAAAAAGGAAACCAGATCAGGGGTCCCGAAGTTGCGTTGTCTACATAAGCGAAGGAAGGGTCGGGCCGCCACCCAGGGAAACTGACCTAGTCTCCGAAAACTTGTTTGAAAAAAATATACCATAAGATATACATAAAACCAAGAACGTATAACAGGGGTTTCTCATACACTGATAAACAAAATGACCTTGGGTTGAGGCTGTGCTAGTCCAAGAGGATTGGATGGCATTCATCTCCTTCCTTTCTTGCCTCGTTCTCCTTTTTTTGCTCGACCATGCACGTCTTTCTGATGCAGGATGGTGTTCTGCATCGGTCTGTTGGAGTGATGTCCATGTGGTGGACATAGCGAAGGTAGAGTTGGAATTTTCCAGCTAGTCGTTCCATTTTTTCACTTTGGTTTCTCTGGTCCTCTGCTATTCTTCTTGCGTTGGCCTCCAGGTTGCTAAGGCGGCTCAGATTTTCTGTGAGCTCCTTCTTCTGGCCACGGTTTTCCACCCTGTTGGTCTCATTCTTGTCAACTCTCAGCTTACTTATCAGCATTTTTGTGCGCCAAGCTTCCTCCATTGTTTTGTGGTAGAGGGTTTTCCTGGGTTGTGTGGCCCCTGGGTTCCTTATCCCGTTTGCTTCTTGGATGAGTTTCGCCCAGGCTTTGCCCTGACGCTTGGTGTTGACTTCCTGCTCCCACCTGTCGATGACCGCTTTTCCCTTTATATCGACCTTCTCAAGAAAGGTGTCGTTGGCCTCTCTAGCCGCTTGTTCCATCCTAGTGATCTTTCAGGAGCTTATTGGAAGTTCCTCCCCCAAGGGCCCCTTCTTACTCTGGGTATTCTTCATTCTTACCATCTCTGTTTGAATGCAGTGGCTTTTGTCTTGACTTTGTCCTCCGCTTCTATTCGCCCCTTCCTGGTCTTTGTAATTACTATTTGCTTATCTGTAGCTATCCTTGATGCTTCTTCTTTTAAGGGGTTTCCCCGGATGTGATCTTATCTTGGTAATCATGGGTCTCCGTAAAGGCGTACCTTTTGGTCCTCTTTCACTGTTTCAAAGTGTGTGCGCTTGGGAACCCTTTCGTCGTCCCTGTGCCAATCCTTTGCCTTGCATGTTGTACGCCAGTCATTTCCTCCCATGGAACCTGTGCGTGGATGAGGTGTACCCCTTCCTTCCCTCAGGCTATCCTTTTGATATTCGTCCTTTTCCGTCTCTGGATTACCCTTTTTTCTCTCCCACGGCCAACCCCGGTACTTCATTCTATTGAAAGGACTGTGGTGTCGTACCTCCTCTTGTGGTGTGACCATGATCTGCATTATAACTCGTGTTTAAATGGTGGCCTATTGGATTCTGCCTGGATCCTACTTGCCCTTCAATTAAATATGTGCCTCCAGCCTCGATGTGGTCGTCGGTACTTCGGCTGTCGTCATAGTCCTTTTCCGCTAGTTGGGTGGAGTCTATCCGAAACTGGCCATTCGAGATGTTACTCCATGTGGAATCCAGTTCTAATCCTTCCTTGTCGACCCCTTTGTTAGCGATTCTATCCACTAGTCCATTTTTTGACCTTCGGACCCAGCGCAACTCCACTATGATCCCTATCTGCAAATGCTCTTCAATTTTTTGCAGGGAGTATGCCAAGCGCCAGTGCCTCTGAATTTTTCCCACTCTGGTGTCATTTTTGAGTTTCCTTACTGTGTTGATGACCAGCATGGAATATCCTTCCACTATTACATTGGCATTCCCTTCTCGGTGTAGTATCTCAAGGCCAGTCTCCAGGGCTCCAAATTCTGCAGTGTTGTTGGTTGAGTTCCCCAGACTCCCAGTGTACAGCCGAATAATTTTTTCTTGACTGTCCCTGATTACTCCCCTCGTAAATGTCCGTCCTGGGTTACCTTTCGACGCCTCGTCGAAATTTAGCTTGAGGGAGCCCTCTGGTGGTGGTTTCCATTTGCGCTCACCTACTTGTAGTTGCAGTAACCGTCTTACCTGATTGGGATTTCGTCCTCCTTTCCATTGAAAAGCCTCTAGAATTATGAGATCTCGGTCTATGAGTTGTGCTCCTCATGTTTGGCAGTTGCGGCTCTGTACCATTTCTCTTGTCATGGCTATTATTGTTTCCTTGATCTTTCCTGCCATCCATCTTTGGTTCCTGAAGATGTGTCGGTTCTGTTCCTTCCATATTTCCCAAATAACCATGTCGGGAATGAGGGTCCAATAGAGATTCACCTCTTCATTTTTGTTGTAGTTTTCCTTCCATTTGTTTATAGTTGCATAAATATTACCTCTAATCCTATTAGATTGTCGGAAGATGCATGTCGCCTAGTCCCAGACTTCTATTGTGTAGGGACATTCATCTAGGAGATGGTTTGTTGTTTCCTCCTTTTCTTCACATAGGTGACATATTGAAGAGCCTATGAAACCTCTCTTCTTTAGGTTTTCCCAAGTTAGGATTTGGTTGTGTAGTATTAGCCACTGAATTTTTTTTACTTTTATCTAATGGGGGTTGTTCCAGAGCTTGTCCCATTGATGCATCGAGTCTTCTTGGTCCTGGTTCGCTATATAGTGGCATACTTATTTCAGATTGAATTCCCCGCTGGCTTTGTGCCCCATCTCAGCTGTTCATTTTCGTCCGTGACTACAATTTTTTGTCTCCCCAATTCCTCCTCCACCTCTTTTACTGTTGTTGCGGTCTGGTCTCTAGTCTGTGGGGTGAGAGTGTTCCAGATTCTCCATTTGTTGCGATCTGTTTCTTGTTTCCAGTAATGGTAGACTTGGGTTTTTCCTTGCGCCATCGTATCCTGTTGGATTTCATCCTGGCCTGGTTTTTCCATTCTGGGTTCATGTTGCCAGGCATCCTCCCAGAATTGGGCGGTTCTGCCATTCCTTATTTCCAAAAAGTTGTGTGGCTGGATCCAGGTCTTGTTGTGCCAGGCTAAGTTCCAGATGGCGGAACCTTCCCTGGTGCCTTTGAAGCAGATTTTGTGCTGGTCACAAATGTTCAGGGCATACTTTTCCTTCCACAGGTTGACCCATGGCATGGTCGTTTCTTTGACCCATCACCACTATAGTTTCACCCCATAGGTGTCATTGGTCACTTGAGGGTCATGTAGCCCCAAGCCTCCTTTGATTTTTGGTTTATAAACTGGTCATGTAGCCCCAGGCCTCTTATTTTTTGTAGAATCCCCTTGGGGGATGGAAAAACTGACATCATAAAGGTTGGGATAGCTTGCAAAACCGACTTGGTTAGGATAAGTCTTCCGGATAGGTTGAGGGATCTGTACGTGCAATTATTTACCCGGTTTTGTAGCCTGTTGACTATTCCTTCCCAAGTTGACAGCTTGTAGGCTTTGTCTGTCAAGGGGATGCCCAAGTACTTGGTTGGTAGGGCTTTGTGTTCAAAGCCCAAGATGTTGGCCAAATTCCTTTGGATAGCAAGGTTTGTATTAAAGAAGAAGATCATAGATTTGGACTGGTTTATCTCTGCCCCCAAGGCTTCCCCAAACTCGTCTAAGATTCGTTTGCAGGCTTTTGCTTCCTTGACTATGGGCATTCCATGAAGTAAGGTATCATCCACAAACTGTTGGTGTGTAGAAGTTGGGGAATTCTCGTAGGGTTTGATACCTTTTATTTCCCTTGTTGTGGCTGCGCTTTTTATGCTTCGATTGAGTCCTTCCATCATTAAGATGAATAGGAAGGGGGACAACGGGTCTCCCTGTTTGATGCCTCTTGTGGGCCAATAAGGTTTGGCAGGGGCTCCATTTAATTGTAGCGAGAAACTTGTTGTGGATACTAGGTTGACTATTCATCTGATCCAGTGATGGGTGAAGCCGAAGGCTTCCAAGGTCCTGACCATATAGTGCCAGCTAATTTTGTCATAAGATTTTGCTAGGTCCAGTTGTATTATCATTCCCCCTCTTTTCTGAAGCTTCAGGGTGTGGATAAGTTCGTGGGCATGGATAATATTGTTCATTATTTTCCTTCCTTCCATGAAACCTGCCTGATCTTGTGAAATCAGTGTGGGTAGGAGTGGTTTCAATCTATTTTCTATAACCTTGGAAATTATCTTATACACCACATTGCACAGCGTTGTAGGTATATAACGATCGGGGGTTTTGGCTTCATTTTCTTTGGGGATGAGTGTAATCATTGTAGCATTTAGTGCTTTCAAAATGGAGGCTAACCTTCTAGAGTCTTCCACTACCCTATAAACATCATGTTTGATGACTTCCCAGGAGGCTTTGAAGAACTCCACTGTGAAACCATCCGGGCCTGGGGATTTTCCATTGGGCATTTCCTAGAGTGCTTGATCTATTTCCTCCTCCGCAATGGGCTTGTTCAGGTTGTTGTTTTGTTCATCTATTACCAGGCAAGGGATATGTTGGATTACCTTTTGTATGACCTCCTTCCTTTAGCCATCTGATCTGAGACTTTTTTCGCCAGAGAGTTTCTTCTTGCTGGCACTGCTCATCCAATTCTTAGGTCATCTGGATCTCCTCCTTTTTTTGCTCCTCATTGTAGCCCTCTGAAATGCAAATTTCCTGGAGATTTTTCATTTTTTCTTCAATGTTGTTCTTCTCTTGGTTTATATTCCCAAAAGTGTCCTTGTTCCACTCCTTGAGCCTATATTTGATATGTTTTAGTTTTTTGTAGAGTTTGAACATCCTTGTCCCTTGCTCTGGTTGCTCCTCACGCCACCAATGTTTGATTCTTTCCTTGAAAGTTGGGTGTTCCATCCAGAATTTCTCAAATATGAAAGGTTTGTTCTTTGGTGTGGTCTGGAAGCCCGCTTCCAGTTGCACTGGCCAATGATCAGATCCCCCCCATGGAAGGATGTTACAGTCTAAGGTTAGCCCCTACATAATGATTGACTCTGACACTAGGAATCTGTCGAGTCTTGTTGCTACTTGATGCTGGCTCATTCGCTTATTGTTCCAGGTGAACTGACCATTATTGGTTTTCAGATCTACCATCTCCACTGTGTCTATGAATTTTGAGAACTCCTCCGCATATCTATCCAATCTTCTTGTACCTCCTTTTTTCTCCGCAAGTGACGTGATGATGTTGAAATCCCCAGCTAGGATCCAATGGAGGTTGTTGGCTCAGTTTTTAAGATCTTCTAGGTCTCTTAGCATTCCTCTCTTATCCTTTGACACCTGGGGTCCATACACATTAGTGCATAAAATCACCTCTGTGTTCCCAATGAGTTGCATGCGGACCGTAAGGGTATGCCTTGTTGCTTCGGCTGTTATTAGGCTTAGTACTTGTGGGTTCCATAGGGTGAGGATACCTCCTGCCATTTGGTGGCCGCCAATAGCCACCATCTTGTACTTGCACCATTGTTGTTGACTGATTGTTTCCATTCTGTCTGTATTACACTTGGTCTCTTGAATAAAGCAGAGATCTGATTGTTCCTGTTTTAGTCTACTCCTAAGTATTTGTTGCTTTCTTGGGTTTTTTAGGCCTCTTATATTCCAAGTTGTAACCTTCATTTAAACATGCGGGGGGGAGTTGGGGAAGAGTTTTTTTATCTTACCTGAGTTTATCAATAGCGCTCCAAGCTCCTGCAGGGCTACACTATTGGATTTCCTGCCTTTTTTCCTCTGCGTCTGCTTGGGTGAGAGTTGTGGTTGTACCTCTCTGGCTTTGACTCATAGGTGTCCAATATCCCCATGTGTACGCTTTAGGCCTCTAGCTTTGGCTTGCTCCCTTAAGAGGAACAAGTATTGGATGCGGTCAAGTTGCTTTGTTACTACATTGTCTACTCCCTGTCTTTTCCACTGCTCCAGTATGTTCGTGAGATCTATCCCTTCCCTTTCCACCATGTCTCTGAGTTCTGGATCTTCTGTGCCTACTNGGGTTATTTTCTGCTTGGGCTTTGCTCTACTTTTTGTTGGCTCTACTTCTGGGATTTGGTTTAACAAACCCATCCTCATCCTGCTGTGGTTTTGGGTTTTTCATTTCCTGTTTTTTATTAAGAGGGAATTCCCTGATCAAGTGACCATGTTCACGGAACCTTCTACATCGGAAGGGGATCTGTTCATAATTGATGTTTTGGATCCATTCCTCATCCTTGAAGTCAAGGCTTATGGCTTATGGGAGTGCTCCCGACACATCCATCTCCATACATATTCTTGCGTAAGATGTGTATCTCCCTTTTAGGGTGGCTTATGTAGTCTTTATATATTTCCCTAGTTTATTCCCTATTGCTTCAAAAGTAGAGGGTAACCAATAGTCTAAGGGTAGGGAATAGAGTCTCGGCCAGACCAGTACCTTTTTGAAGGTCTCTTTTTCTAGGGAGAAATTCTCCTTCCATGGCTGCATGTATAGTCCTATTGATGCATGGAAGTATGACCCTCCTTCAAATACTCTATCTCTATCCTCCAGGTTTATGAAGACTGTTGTGAAGAAACCTTTTGAGCCCAAATGGAGCTCCACTTCCCCATTTGGCTTCCAGTGATATTTGGTCTAGTTGTGCAACTCTCTTTCGGTGGGCCACAAGCCCATAAATTTGTAAATTAGTGCATGTGCCTTGATCTGATCCCTGCAGAGTTGCGTCTGCGGATCCTCCAGTATCACCTTGGGTATCAGTGTTGATTTGGGTTTGCACGGGTTGTGCCCTTCTGCCCGGTTGGTCTTCGTTGTGTCTTGCATCTCGTTTTGAGTTTCTCTGGCTTCCTCTTCCATGCATTCACTTTTTCCCTTGTTCCTTTCCTGACCTATTCCAGGGTCAGATCTTGAGGTGTCTGTCATTGGTGCATTGAAAAATACGCCCCTTAGGCCCTTTCCCTTTGTCTACCACTACCTGTTTGTATGAGGGGGTACCCTTACTCCCCCCTCTGGTGCTCATGCTGCCCTCTGCTATGGCCGCAACTGTCGAAAACCCTAGCTTGTGGTTGCTTCGAAAAATTCGGTGCTATTCCCGTTCTCAAATAGACAAAAAACACAATACCAATTATATGGATTTGCTATTAATCCTCCACTGCCTCTGCATTTGCTATATTTATGTCTCAGATTGCTAGAAATAATTTAAATTCTAATATATTTCCTTGAAATTGGGGATATTGTTGTTCTTTACTCCCTTGTTTGTTAATTTTGATACCCAAAAAAATGGAAATAATCTCTAAAAATGTGAATCTGATTACTTTCAAATTTGGAACAACAATTAAATGCTCTGCATCTTGGAAACGTTGCCTTGGATTGACCCTTGAGATCCTGTAGCTGCTAAAATCTAGTGTTGATAAGCATTGAATCTTTTCAATCAAAATATCGATCAAGTGTCTAGGAAATGATACATAAGCAATCTTCAAGAAGAAATTCACAAAAGGATTTAAATTCTCCCTCCTGCGCTATGTTGTTGATATCCTCTTAACCTCACTATCAATGCATATCACAATCTAGACTCTTGTACTCCTTTGGCGCCTATTCATATTGATATGGCAGTTGGATACTTCATCAATCAAACCCTTAAAACACTTGTAAACTGCTCCTGCTTCCATGGCTCGATTTCCATGTGACTCGGTGCTCCTTTTATTTGTTTTGGCCATTGTATCTGTTACTCAGATATTTGGAAATAAACATTGTGGTGGCTCATTGAATTTGTTTAGCAATTGGTATGTGTTATCAGTTCTTACCTTGAGACAACTATGCTTTCTATGCATGCACTTGGTGCTCCTAGACAAGCTAAATATTAACTCTGATTATTTCTTTCCCACAATCTCTGTATTATGATAATCGCCCTTAGTTTTTTTGAACACCTGCACAATTTGCTCATGCTTTTGATTTGGTGCAAATTTTCCATATGGCTAATGCTACTTTCTCATATTGTGCGCTGGCAGAGAAAAAGGGCACCCCCTTGTAGGCTCGTCCTCCATATGACTTCACTTGGTATTTAGCACTAAGCTTTAGCTTGACTTGTGCTATGTTGCTAACTCGTTTGTATGTTGATTGCAGGTACACTCGATTCTAGAAATTTTCCTTCGAGCCATTATTTTGATGAAATAAACATGAAGAGAAACTAACCTTTTGCCAATGTTGACTCTTAGCTGTATACAATATTAAACATAAGCAGTCTAGATATGGCGCGAAAACAAATCTAGCGAAGAATTTAAGGATTTTTTAAGAAATGATATGATTTTTTAGGATGATGCTATGAAAATAACACTTTTCCAGTAGCGTGCCTGTATTTGACACATGTGCCACTAGAACATAACACCAATTAAAGATTATTTTCTCTTGTAGATCAGAGTATTAATACCCGATAGGGTAGAATTGGGACTTGATGAAGGGTTTTAAGTCCTCCCACCTATTACTAGTGGATCACCCTCCAGCCTAAGTGTTTCCATATGGATTTCTCACCAGGTTAAAACATGGCCCTCTAAATTAAATCTAGCAAATTAAATAATTTTCTCTTCATCTATATGGTGAATGTTAAGATAAGCTTCATTTTTAATGCATCAATCTCACCTTAGTATGGATTTATTTCCACTTTCATTTCCATATTGAATAGGGACTATGAAGGGTTAACGACACTTGAACTTGACTACTCTTTCTTAGGTTCTTTCCATGACTCCTTTCTTGGGTCTTCTTGATCTCTCAATTTCCCCTCTGGTCTGATCTTTGAGTTAGAAACTCCATCATATTTGGTTGGTCTAAGCTTGCTTGTTAGATTTGGCTTGAGGACATTCATATTGTGGTTGATATCGACAACCTATGCTTCCAACCTCTCAAATCTCTCTTTTGTTAGATCTTGAGGGTTGTTATGAACATACTAGTCTATCATGGCCAGGGTTTCTATAAGTTCTCTTTAAGTCGATTCCTAGATCTTGCAATTTCCCACAAATACCCAAAATAAAATCTACTTTGATACCAATATGATCTGTAAATTGTTGTGGATATTCCACTCGACAGTTCATCACAAAATGTCTAATAAATTAAACTGAAATCTACACCATGAAGGTTAAATTCCTTAGATTCTACAATATTTAGTTATTGATTTCATGCTAGTGCATGAAATAAATAAAATGTGGAAAATAGAGAACAAGGAAATACAATTACACACCATCCAAAAAAGAAAACAAATATTTGCTTTGGGAAACCCTTACAAGAGAAAACCTAGCTAGAAGGTGAGGCTACTCTACTCTCTTTTCTCTAGTATGCAAATAATGCAAGTACAAAGGAAATGCCACTCTCTTTGGAGTTACCTAAGACCTGTGCCTTGTTAGGTTGTTATAGATTATCCGGATTTATGAGTGGAACGAAATGAAATACAAATCTATAGTGAGCAATAGTAGAGATATAGTGAAACTTAACTTTTATTCAATAAAGAAATCTGTTGAAACTGTAAAATGCAGAATGAAACAATCTTGCTTGAATGGTGGTAGCTAATCTCTAAGAAGAGTTGTGGTGGCTACACACATTCTCCTTAGCACATTACAATGAGGTCTTTAGGCCTTTTTATCATCAAGAAGTAATAAGAAAATCCTAGACATCCAAAAACCTAACCTTAGGAGATGAAGCGCCAAAAGTCATGTGGGTCCCGACGGGGTAAGTTGGTACATAAACTTCCTGGGGTCGTAACTTTTGCATACGATCTCTATTTTAGGAGAACAATGGCCCATTCGAAAGGTCTATCCGAGGACTACACATATTCTCATCACACTATGACTCCATCTACAATGTGACTATGGAGAGCCCAAAAAAAGATGTTTAGGGCTTCAAAACAGCCCCAGAAGTTTAGGACCGGAAAATCTGGAAAAAAACTACCAAGATGAAAATTGTATGTGAGCCAGTTGGACGAGGTGGGTGGCCACCGATATCCACCTAGATCAATCCTCCCCCATTAGGAAGAAATTGTCTCCATTGTGTTGAGTTCCCACATTAGATGAGAAAATTTCTACTGAATTTGGCCCTGGGTGAGCCATTTACCTTGGTACAGGAGTTGCCCTGCTTTGACAACATGATAAAGATGAATATTTTGTTGGCGAGTTCCATTAAACCGTGTTTCCACAATCTGATTAATGGATGCTTGTTCCATGCATTCATG
>JASDQU010206386.1:0-13992 GCA_032191745.1 Picea mariana
TAATCTCCTCAATATATAGGAGAAGATTGTTTAGTTACTTGGATAGAATGTAATCCCAAGATATCTGGAAACTCATTAATTTGCCAACCATTCGAACTCCAACTCATCCTTCTAGAAGATTCCTTCTAGAAGGATCGAGAACTTATTCATTTTCTCCCTTTAGAAACATTTCCGCCCCATGACCATTAACACAGTGCGGAAAGTCCGCAGTCAGACTGAATGCAGCCTGAGGAAATCAAGTATTTCTGCAGGATAGTATATATGCAGCCTGCGTACTATTTTCAAAAGTGTGATTTTGAGAAGCTGACAAGTGTAACTTTTTTCATGAAAATGATCTAAATGGAGAGTTAGATCTTCCATCATCATGTCATTATCAAGTCATCATCTCGATAACCAAAAATGTGGATAACACATATATCTCTTGTAACTTTGTACTTTAATGGAATGTAATTTAATATGGCTTCGCAAATTTCCAAAAACTCTATTAAACACTCCTCCTTACTACAAATTTGGCCCTTTTATCTTTTATATTTTTTGTTGGCACTTATAACTTTGGTATTATTTTTATAATAACCTTTAAAATTGAACCTTTTTTAAAAATATCTCTTAAATGAATTTTTATCTCTCTTTGATAATATTATATATATATATATATATGTTTTCTTTTAATTATTGTTTATAGTGTTCTTGTTCCACTTCTCTTCAATTATTGAACCCTTTAATAATAAAGCTCTAACCTTACTTGATATGCTTACTTTGTAACAAAATTTGATGAACCGTAGTTAGGTATGGATTAAATTTTCTTTTTTAGTCAAACTGAATAAGCTGAGGAGATCATTGGTGTGCACAGATTGACTTAATAGTTGTGACCTTTACTCAATGGGTATTTATAGTGATACACTAGTTGTTATGCGACGTTGATTTTGAAATGGCGACTCTCCACATAACCTGCAGACAACGACTGCTAATCAACGATTCAGATTGTATGATCTAACACCCTTGATTAGATAATTGGCGTATTGTAATGAATAAGGTTCTATTGGCGTCCAATATTCCGCACAATTTCTATGGGCAATCACTTTGTCGAATTATAAAATGGCCGCTACAAGTTCGAAGAGAGATACCCCATTTGACTTTTGACCGTATGAAGAGACCATATGTGATTCACTAACCCAAACTAGTATGTTAATCTTATAATTGTTTTATTTTTTATTAAATCGAATAGGTTTTTATCATGGAATGCAATGCTTCTTCCTTGCGACACCAGGGGTTAATTTTAATGGGTCGTTTATTGAGGAATGCGATGCCTCGAGCATGAATTTTTAATCCGATGACCCTCCCTTCTTGTTGTCGGATTGTGTGTGATATAGTTATTGACTCCGACCAATAGCTGTGGTTGGTGTTTGATATGAAGAACAATAGAATCAAGTAAATTGATCGGCTTTGTAATCGAGCGTTGGTGGCTTTGTGTAATAGCGATCACGCGATTTTTTTTTTGAAATGGTTGCTTTCAACAATGATATGCTATGTGCCAACGATTCTATGATGAATTATYCGTGGCCTCRAGAGGATCTGTTGGTATGCTCCCTTCAAAAATAGCCCACGATTTTTGGACAACGGATAGTCTCGACGATCCTTTTCCTTGGTTTTTGTATTAATTTTTAGTTTAGGTAACAACGAATCTGGCAACATAATGATCCTCGTTATCGATTATTTACTTCTATGGTGTTGTAATTTCACTTTTTGACAGTTAATGGCAATGACCTTATATTTTATCTTCTTCAACGTTCTTATTTGCTATAATTTTTGTTGAGTTTGTAGTAGATTTATTTTCTAGTTTTTTTTTAAATGGCCAAAGGCTAATACTGGTCAAAGACCCACCCAATTTTAGTGTGGCCAAAGGTCAATGGTTTTGTTGCCAAAGGCAACGAAAATTGACTAAAGGTCTAGTGGCCAAATGCCGAGATCAGACTTGCTCTAATATCAAACATGATGAACCAATCTGGTTCAGATCACGATTATCCAAAATATTTGGAACGGTATAAAGAAATCCATGTGGATAAAATAATATATTGAATAAAAAGTATGATATATGATAATATAGTAGTTACAAATGAGGGCCCTATATATACCTAAGTGAGGCGTGTCTTTTCACTAAGAGACATGTCCTTTGATTAGGAGGTGTCTCTTCATTTATTTATTATTAGTATTTATTAGCATTTGTATATATATGTATATATATTTATTTATTATAGAATTATATTTCCATCGAGTAAGAAATAGATAAAAAGGAAGGAAATTTGAATTTGGAAGTTTGAAACAAATTGTACTTGAAGCTTACTTGGCATCCTAGTGGTTTTGTCTTGGACAAACATTTCATAACCAAATGTCCCAGTGGCCAGCGTATATATCTCCATTTATTTGGAAATCTTTGATTGTGTAGCGAGAGTCAACACCATCCTCTGCACACATTGGAGAAATCCATCCATAACCTCAATTTCAAATCTAAAACCACAGGAGTAAGAGAATGTAGGGTTGAGGTAGAGCCTTGCTGCATGAATGGGACAATGGAGAGTATTGTTCCATCGCTTATCAATCAAACTCCATAGCTGGGCTCGTCTTGTGAATCCTCCTTGGCTCTATCCATGGCCTTGTACAAGTAGCTCATTGTGGGCTTGTCACCATCAACTAAGAGAAGAACCTTTACCAAATGTTTTCTAATGGTACACACCTCCGACACTCCTATCCAAAAACTTGATTGTATCTCATAAGTCGGGTTATGGCTTTCCCATCTAGTTTAGTGTTGTAGATACAAGCATTCCACGCCTTTGAAAGAAACATCCTCGACAACTCCAACATAAAATTGTGGAGAGACAAAACATAAATGAAGCTAGTGGCAAAATGCGTGGTTGCGGGATGCACCAACTACTTGTTCCCTTTGAACTATTTCATGAGTGTAAGAAGACACACACACACACATATATATTTGGTGACATTCCTAGTTGATTCAATGATTTCCTTGATCCACGAACTTTCACCCATGTCGTCTTAACATCAAATCAATGCAATGGGTGGCACAAGGAGTCCATTAGAAGGTTTGATACCTCTCCATAAGCAAACTTCCACTAGTAATATAAATAACAACATTGTTCGTAATGAATTGGACATGTTGTATACCTATCTCTTGAATGAACCCATCAAACAAACTCACGTAATAAGTGCATCTTTAACATATGCAGATGCATCGAAATATTTGATAAACATTGTCCCCTGGGACAATTAACCAAGAAATTGAGAATGGACTTGCCCTTCCCATCTTCCCCAACCATCTAACATAACAGTGCATTCGGTGATCTCCCATGATTCCCTAAGCTCAACCAATCTTTGAGTGTAATTGGTCTTTTCCCCTCGAAGGAGAGGCTCCCTGAAGTCATTATCGGAAGGGCCCTTGTACATCGGGCCAATAATAGTAGCAACTTCAATTAGTGAATGGTAGAACGGGTTGTTCTTGGCAATGTTGAAAGGAATTTCACTCCGTAGAAAACATTTGGTCACAAGCATGTAGGCCTCTTGCTTCTCCCTTGTTTTAATTATTGACCAAAAAGAAGGTTGTCCCCTAGGTATTGACCTTTGTTTAAATATTGTAACTGCAAAGAGTATTCTATTTATTTATTGAGTCATTATTCATTAGATCAATCCCCTTTTATGGATTGATCATGTCGGGCATTGTAATTGACCAAATCCCCTTTTGCAGATTGGTCAAACCCTAATTGTATTATGCAAATTAAGAAGTTGCCCCCTATGCCTAATTAAAGTGGTTTTAACCACTAAGAAGACAAGTCGGCCCTATCCAGTAAAGAGACACCTTTCCAGTACCTGCCAGCCAGTATAAATAAAGGAAGCCAGCGCCTCGTTATCTCACTCACTCATTCGCTCATCAAGTGAGCAAGTTTGGTAGCTGCAGTTGGGAGAAGAAGGAAGAGAGAGGCACATTGCTCAGTGTTGGATATTCTCTAGTGTTTTGGTTTATTGTCTTGGCATTGTATTGACTATCTATATTAAGGAAGTTTTTGCTGGGTTTTCTCCCCCATGAGGGTTTCCCAGGATAAATGTTGTCTATCTTGTGATTGTGTTTCTCTTAGTGATCCTACATTTGCTATCGTTATCTAGTAAATTGAAAAGAAACATAATAATAGCTCAAAACTTAACATGGTTTCACAGCTTAAGCTGAAGAGAGCATCTTTCACTGGATAAAGAAAAAAACGTCACTGTTGCCGTACAAGAAAATTAGGGCTTTTTGTTGAAGAGGAATATCAGCCTAAAAACCATCTAGAAAAGTGCGCTCTAGCCTAGGCAACTCTTTGGCACCTTGAGCGCACCTTTTTAGTGGTCAGGTACTCTGAAAAGTCAAACCCTAGTTTTGACTGGTACCAAAAAACCAGAAGTACCTGAAAACCAGAAAACCAGAAGTACTAGAAAAGAAAACTAGGAAACCAGAACTAGTACCAGAACTACCAGTCCAGATTTCCACAAGCTCAGTTTCAAGGGGTAAAATTTGGATTTTCAGAAATCTGACAACACCAGCTCACTCGCCTCAGCGCAGTGCATCTAGCCCCTGGATCAGAATTTCAAAATTTGAAGTTTGAAAAATTAGGGTTTCCACATAAAACCCTAAGTTGCAGTTGCAGTATCAATTGCAGTTTGAGAATCAGTTGAAGTATTAATTGCAGTTGCAATATCGGTTGAAGTATCAACTGCAGTACCAGTTGCAGTCGCCCTTGAAGTTTTTAAGAGTTGGTAATTATTACCGTTGCTACCAGATGGTGCCACTACCTGCAAATACTATCAGAGGTATGTATTCACATATGTTTAAACTGTTAATCTTTAAAGGGTATTTGCAGGAGAAGGGATCTCTTGCCATAGATCCAGAAGGATCTCAAGATCCAACACATTCAAAGAAATAATGCAACCCAGGTTTGATTATTCTGATATGCATCTATTTGTTATGACATTATTTTGATCTAGGTTGCATGTTGAAGCTATGACCATCATACTAACCTTTGGTCAAAATTTAAGTCAAAGTATTAGATTGATTAAAGTTGAGATCATAAAGTTTATCCTCTAACCCAACTTTCTGTCAAGATAGCATATTGTCTTAGTACAGAAGACGGGTTGAAGAAAGCACTCGTCATCTTGAGTGAAGGAGACTTGGAAGAAAAGCAACACACTCATTGTTGAGGACAAGGCTCCAGGTTTGATTAATTAAGTTGATAAGATTCAAAGTTGCACATGACAAGTTGATAACTACCCTTTCACAAGTAAACACTATAGTTGAGGTAGCAGTCTTTGAAAAGTATTATACTTGGTAGCATGTGAGGATATTGAGATAAATGCTTAATGTAATCATTTACCAGATACAACTAACATCTCCTATAGGAGAAACTTCTTGTGTTGGTTCCAGGTTACCGTGGAGTAATGTTTGATCACTACACTAGAAGAACGTTGACCTCATTTCGTATTGTATTTATTACTTTTGATCTTTGTTTTAGATAGGTCACAAGTGATAGCTCTAAAGGAGCTACTGTGACGATTATTCGTGCTATTGTTTTATTTACTATTATCAAAAGAGTATTATTCTTGCTTGCTATTTTGTTGACCTTGTTTCGGGTCACAGGTGATAACCTTGAAGAAGCTATAGGGAAGGTTGCAGAAGGCAACATATTAGATGAGACATGAAGCAGACTATGTACATGACCATATACATTCATGTACGAAAGAAGATGAAGAAGAAGCTATCTTTTGAGATCCAGATCTCATATGGAGATTGATTGTAAGGAGCAGAAGGCTCCAAAGATGACCGAACATTATAACAAGAACTCAGAGTAGACTTGTTCAAAGGATAATGAAGCCACCTTGACAGGAAGCAGAATTCACTTGAAGTCTGACTCAACTTTTCATATTTAGACTTTGTATTCAACACCAAGTATACCCCATAAGAGATGATGAAGTTCTTGTAGACTCAGAAGAAATCGAGAGTAAGCCTGATCTCAGAAAGGATCTGATGAAGAGACAACTTCTAGGACTAGGAGACAAATGCCATGAGAAGACTAGATCGTAGCTTCAAAAACTTCTAGGAGATATGAAATCATCCGTAAGACTAGAAGGAAGCCAGTTGGAAAGACTAGCATATGGATTCTTCCGTAAGACTAGAAGAGAAGTCAGTATTGACTTCCAAGATTGATCTAAATAGATCAAGCATGTTATAGATGTACAAAGCTTGATGTGTGTCCAGAGGATTCTCCCAACAAGAGGGAGAAGACTACGACGAGACACTTACTCCAATAATTGAAGAAATAGTTCCAGTATTCATGAAGACAACTAGAACAACCATGATTCATATATAGTATGAGATGCAGGGGGAGCAATCCCCATATTTAAAATTGAGTGGCAGTTGGTGCATTACATTAGTTGGGTCATGGAGACATGACTTTGATAAAAGATAGAGTTACTTCCATGAAAGAAGAGCTACCTTCAGTATCAGTTATTGAGCCACTCTCAATTTCAGACGACGCTGTTGCTGTGATAGAATAAGAGGAGTTACTCTCAGATTTCGATAGTCACAGTGAGAATGGAGCAACCATTCTCAACTTTAGAGCAACTGTAGGTGCAGAGTCCCAGTTCCAGAGGAACAATTGCAGAGAGAGTAGAGGACATGCTCTCAGGTAGTGAGACTTTGTAGAGAGCACATAGAGCTAGCACATGATTGTGCAGATTGAGTTGCAGCTGAGCAAGTGTACCGGATTGGTACAATGTAATGTGGAAATTTGGTTTGAAGTTGAAGATAGAAAGACTCAGGTCTGTAGGTTGAAGAAGGATCTGTAGTATGTACAGGTTGAAGCAAGCTCCCAGAGCTTGATATGGCAGAATTGACAGTTTCCTGAAGAGCTTGGGCTTTACCAAGAGTAAAGCTGATTCTAACCTTTACCTCGAGGTCATGAATGATGAACCAGTAATGTTACTACTATATGTAGATGATGTATTCTTGACAAGATGAAGAAAAGCTCATCACAGATTGCAGAAGAAGCTCGCTACAGAGTTTGATGAAAGACCTAATGCTTTATCTCTTAGGTCTTGAAGTTTGGCAGAGCCCTAAGAAGATCTTGCTTAACCAAAGGAAGTATGCAGTTAAAATAATGAAGAGGTTTAACATGTTGGAATGTAAATCCATGTACACACCCATGGAAACGAAGTTGAAGCTCCTGGCAAACACTTCGTCAGAATTGGTTGATGCTACTCTATACAGACATATTATTGGTCCGGTGATGTATCTGACGAATACCAGACCAGATATATGTTTTGTTGTGAAGACCTTTTGAGTCAGTATTTGGTAGAACCAGACGTGTTCACCTTGATGATGCAAAACATGTGATGAGATACCTTAAGGGTACATTGGATTTTGGTCTCTGCTATACTAGAGATCATGACTTTAGATTGTATGGATATACTGATTCAGATTGAGCTGGAAGTGTTTCTGATAGAAAGAGCACTTCAAGATGTTGTTTCAGTCTGGGGTTAGCCATGACTTCATGGCAGAGTAGGAAGCAACCTAGTATTGCTCCCAGTATGGCAGAAGCATAATATATTGCAGTATGTTCCGCCAGTTGTGAATCCATATGGCTTCGGATGTTGTTGACAGATCTATTTGATTTGGAGATGGAAGCCACCGTGATCCTATGTGATAACTAGAGTTGTATAAAAATGATGTGTTCCATGATGAGTCAAAGCACATAGAGATCCAGTATCACTTCATTCATGATATGATATAGAGAGGAGCTATAAAGCTCCAATATGTTGGCACAGATGAACAGGTTGCAGATGTGTTGACCAAGCCTCTGTCTTGTGTAAAGTTTGAGCACTTTCGAGACAAGCTTGGTATAGTCCGAAAGAACCTCCCTCGAAAGGGGGAGTAGTGCCGATGATACTATGGTATCCTGACCAATAGCGGGTAGCTCAGTTAGGATTTTATATCCTAGGGGATTGATCATCCCTGGATAGACCCGAAGGTCTGTAAGGACGGGCTATAAGAGTACTTGTGCATGCATATGCTAGCTTTGGTCAGTAGTGGTAGCTCTGTTAGGATTTTATATCCTAGGGAATCTTTTGATTCCTGGGCAGATCCTTTGGATCCGTCAGAGTAACATAAGATGTTGATGCAAGCCTTGTGTTGAAGATTTCCAGCTTCGTGCTAATGTTGATGCCAGTCTTGTGCTGAAGATTTCCAGCTTCGTGTTGATGTTGATGCCAACCTTGTGCTGAAGATTTCCAGCTTCGTGTTGATGTTGATTCCAACCTTGTGCTGAAGATTTCCAGCTTCGTGCTGTTGTTGTTGTGATGCTAGCCTCGTGCTGAAGATTTCCAGCTTCGTGCTGATGTTGTTGTGATGCCAGCCTCGTGCTGAAGATTTCCAGCTTTGTGCTGATGTTGTTGAGATGCCAGCTTCGTGCTAAAGATTTCCAGCCTAATGGTGTTGTTGATGACGCTCCATCCCTTCATGCTGAAGATTTCCAGCCTAGTGCTGTTGTTGATGACGCTCTAGCCTTCGTGCTGTGATATTGCTATTGTTGATGTTGTATTAGCGTTGTGCTGTTATTGATGATGATGATGTATTAGTGTTATACTATTCCATGTTGATGCAGATGATGATGATGCCACTTCAACGTCTTGCTGAAGATGATGTTATTTCAACTTTAATGCTGAAGGTGATGATATTACTTTAGCCTCATGCTAAAAAAGATGATGATGTTACTTTAGCTTCACACTAAAGATGATGATGATGTTACTTTAGCCTCATACTGATGATGATGATGATGCTACTCCAGCTCCATGCTGGGAATGATGATGATGAGAAAAACTTCCTATGATTTATAGATATGCCAGTGAGTGTTCCAGATGCTGTTGATGTTGCTACCCTCTTTCTCTCCCGATGATGTTGTAGAATACCCTTCTTGTTAAGGGGGAGTGTTGAAATATTGTAACTACAAAGAGTATTCTATTTATTTATTGAGTCATTAGATCAATCCCCTTTTGTGGATTGATCGTGTCAGGCATTGTAATTGACCAAATTCCCTTTTGCGGATTGGTCAAACCCTAATTGTATTATGCAAATTAAGAAGTCGGCCCCCAGGCCTAATTAAAGTGGTTTTAACCACTAAGAAGACAAGTCGGCCCTGTCTAGTGAAGAGACACCTTTCTAGCACCTGCCAGCCAGTATAAATAAAGGAAGCCAACGCCTCATTATCTCACTCACTCATTCGCTCATCAAGTGCGCAAGTTTGGTAGCTGCAGATGGGAGAAGAAGGAAGAGAGAGGTGCATTGCTCAGTGTTGGATATTCTCCAGTGTTTTGGTTTATTGTCTTAGCATTGTATTGGCTATCTATATTAAGGAAGTTTTTGCTGGGTTTTCTCCCCCATGAGGGTTTCCTAGTATAAATGCTGTGTATCTTGTGATTGTGTTTTTCTTAGTGATCCTACCTATGCTATTGTTATCTAGTAAATTGAAAAGAAACCTGATAATAGCTCAAAACTTAACAACCTTGACACGAAGAAAGGTGAGGATGCTGAGGGCGTTGTGGGAGGTGCAGTTGAGGATTGGGTTTCCCCTATTCCTAAGAAGCTTGTGGCTACCATGCTTCTTGCTTCTCTAGCTTTAAATTCGAGCCTCAATTCTTCCTCCTCATCTCTCTTCCTATCAATATGAACAATTGATTGACTTGTAATATAAACGATTTCTAGATAAATGAAAGGGAAATATCCAGTTCATGCCCTTGGATTTTGGCAAGGTGGTATTTCAAGTGGTTGATTTCGCTAAATATTTTATTTCCTTTCCACATAGCTTGCACTTCTGCCCTTATCGATTGAGGCTCAATTAGGTCACCATACTCCCACATTGGGTCTAATGGCTTTGGCATTTCCTAGGGCATTGATTGAACCTATGGCACAAAGCAAATGGGGGAATCAACACAAAAGAATGTTGCAATTAAAAAATCTCAGCTTCATAAATGTTAAATCTCCCATTAAAAAATAACAAGAGGTGGTATATCTAATGGACACTGCAAACCCTATACTAAATCTTGAAAAAGAAAGAAAATGCAAGCATAAAATTTTGTACATACCTTGGAATATGGATATGGTAGATCGTAGTCAATCCCTAATCTGCAATAGCTTAGCTAATGGCAATGAAAACGTTGGATTTCCCCTTGTTTGCTCGATGGATAATGGTCACAATATCCTCAAAGCTCAATCCCCTATCTCTCTTTTGCAAAATGAGGGTTAAAAGACCAAATTTTTGGTTATAAGGAGTAATTGGCGTAGGCAGGCCAACACATTTGGTTGACTTGTGATATATACTCAAAATATTACGATACAGTGAATGTATCACGATAAATTGTGTCGAATTGACACTAGGTAAATTGCACGAGATATTGTGATATCAACGATGAGAATGGACCAATGAAAAGATGAAATTCACAACCTCAGATATCAAGTTTTAGAAATGGAGACTAAGATTCTTATTCTTTAAAAGATGGTTTAGGATGCCAAAGCACAAGAATCCGTCTAACCACCTAGTGACTCATTGCATGCAAGAATTGTGGACCTCGAGAACAAGCAAAATGAGTTCTCTCCTAACAGGTACTCGAGACTTAAATCAAATCTTGGGCATGGGTTGTTTGGGAGAGAGACAAAAATCCACCAATTATAGTGGTTGAGGAGGTAGTTTAGGCCAAGCTTAATGAAGAGCTCATGAGGAGAGTCGAGGAGTTGAACCTGAAAGCACAAGCATGGGTTGTTTGGGGGAGAGATAACCTCCTCCCCCATTACAACGGTTGAGGAAGTAGTGTAGGCCAAGTTTAATGGGGAGTGCACGATGAGAGCTTGAGAGTTAGGGGACTCCAAAGTTGGTTTAGGATGCCAAAGCAAAATAAACCCTCCGACCACATAGTGTCTTAGTGCATGTAGAAATTTTGGACCTCAAGAACAAGATGAGATTTGCCCGAAACAAGGAATTGAGACTTAAATCAAATCTTTGGACATGGGTTGTTTGGGAGAGGGATAAAAACCCACCAATTACAATAGTTGAGGAGGTACTGTTTGTGTTATCAGAACCGACCAGTCCGACTAATTTTGGACCAAAACCGGTCCAAATTGTTGATTTAGACCGTTTTTGGTTGGTTCAGTGCCGAACCGACCTATAGGCACAGAACTGACTGGTTCTGTACCACATCGCTCGATGCGACTAGGACCACTGGAATCCATTTTTTTTTAAAACAATAAATTAAAAGATGGATTGCCTAATAACTAACCTTAGGGCCCTATTGACGCTATTTAAAGAGGTCCCTGCCCCCTCCATTTCAACCACCCTTAATGATAATATTAAATTCTTAAAGTAAAAGTGACATTCTCCTTTACCTTTCACTTTTCATCCTTTTACTTAAATTTTTAACATTACCATTAATTTTTTAGGATGTTTGAGAGTGGTTCCAACCTCGTTGGACTTCATATGGAGAAAGTAGAATTTTTGGCCCCATTCAAAATTCAACAAACTTAACGGTTTTTCAGGATTGCAAGATTGGTAAGATTGCAACATTTCCACTGCATTCTATCATGTATGAGGGTAATGGAACTAACATTTAATCAAGAGCACCAAGCCCTCTATGTACTTTGATATTGGTGGCATTGATCGTTGAACTCTTCTGTCACGACCCTAGTAAAAATTTACCCTCCACTCAAGTAAAATCACTTATTAGCATGTTAAGCTTTTCTTATCTTATTTTAATGTTTAGAGGGTGACACTGATGACGAGGATCCTAATATAGGTAACGATTTTGATGATATGTAGTTATTTGTTGTAGCATGGTTTTTTTTGGACTCTAGAGGCCATTTAGAGTCTCTTTGTTGATGTATTTTGGTTCAAAGATGGATTACACTTGGTACTATTTTGGTTATATGCACTCTCACTTGCTATATACATGAAAAACTTTGCATATTTGTGTATAATGGTTTGGATTCAAATGGATGCACATGAATATATATGTTTTTTTTCAAACTTTGAATATTTTATGTATTTTTTGGTCGATCATTTTTTGCTTTGTTTTTTTTTTTTTCAGTTTCGGTTCGGTTCACTTTATTGGGGTTGACCGGTTCAGTCACTGGTCTGATTCTGATAACATTGGGTACTGTATGCCAAGATTAACGAGGACTTTATGAGGAGAGCTCGAGAGTTGAACTTGAAGACAAGGGGACTCCTCTCATCTCCATCACCATATCTTGATCCCATGCATAGTGGAACTTCCTTCCTTCTTGAGACTTTGGACCTTTCCTATATTGATATAAAGAGAACTCGGTTCAGATTAGAATCTAGATTCTACTCTTATTCTCCAATTCAATTCAAGTCGTCGAATGGTGGTTTGCGAGTCCTTTGGGCAAAATGAAAACTCTTCTCCCTCCCCCACATGATTTTCTTGGACAAACCTCTTAGACGATCCCAAGTTGTAGAGCTTAAGCACTCTAGGGAACACAGGGGGTAGCGACGCAACATGCGAGGAAAATGTTACCATTAGAGATCTCAAGGTAGTCATTTCGGATTCCCCTCCTTCGAGGTGGAGTCGCCTTAGGTTCCCTAAATGACGGGTATTCGGGGGTAGGTAAGGGGTTTTAGGAATTGCAATTGGACGTTGGAATTGCAATGGGTCATTTTGGTCTTCCCTAGGAGTAGTTTACAATGCACCCAAACCTTCGGATATTCTCTTCATGACTGAGACCAACGTCATCGACTCGGAATTGACAAAAAGCCGTCAAGATAGAAGAGAAAAGAGTTTGAATCAAATCGAGAATAATTCGAGAAAAAAACTTAGTGAGTACAGAAAATAGAGATGTACATGTTTTGAATTAAAAAACCTTTTTTATTGATATTCAATAAATACATGTCCATACAATGCACAATATTAATAGATGTTCATAATTTCATGGATCAATAGGCATCTCATATATATGATATGAGTCCAAAAAGGATCAAAATGGGGAACTAGAAGCTTCTCTTTATAAAAATATGCTATAGGAGGTCTGTAACAGTCACTTGCTAACAAACACCTTTAAAAAACCCACTATTTTTGATGACCTAGATGCCCAATAGCAACAATGGGTGCTCGAGATGGGTTAATTTGTCCTCCTTTACCTGTGTTTGTCACTTTTAGTCAATAACAAGAGAGAAAAATTGCTCAAATAGGTCAAAAAATGAGCAAAATTGCACTTGAAATGGGTTTATAGTATATACATTTTTTTTTTGTAGTGGCGGAATCGACAACTGGGCGGGATGGTACTCACGTGACATAGGGTCGATTTCGACCGCTACCATGTGTTAATGTTTAAGCCATTATTATAGATGTTTGCATTTCATTAGATAACAATAGCATAATCCAAGATCACTGAGAAATACACAATCACAAGAGACACAACATTTATCCTGGGAAACCCTATAGGGGAAGAAAACCCAACAAAACTTCCTTAATATAGATAGCCAATACAATGCCAAGAGATCTCTATGCTAAAATAGAAAGTCCTCTCCAAGATATGCGCCACTCTCTTTCTCCTTTGCCGGTAACAGATCAGAACTTGTCTCTCAAACTGAGCAAGTGAGATATGTCCAAGTGAGGCGCTAGCCTCCTTTATTTATACAAGTCTGGCACGTGTGAAGTGTCTCTTCATTGGAAGGGCCGACTTCTCAAACTGGGTGGGTAAACCCACCTTTATTATATTTCTAGGTCTCTTTATTAACTGCTGGGGCCGACTTCTTATTCTGCCTATTATAATTGTCTTTTGACCAATCCGCAAAAGGGGATTTGGTCCTATTACAATAACCGACATGATCAATCCACAATGGGGATTGATCCTATGAATAATATATCAATAATAATAAGAATACTCTTTGCAGTTAC
>JASDQU010206386.1:14092-40101 GCA_032191745.1 Picea mariana
TCCTTGAACTTACTGAACACTTCATCTTTAGTCTTCAAGAAATATATCTAGGTTTTACGAGAGTAATCATCAATGAATGATACATAATATACATACCCGCTAATGGAGGATGATGGCATTGGACCACACACATTTGAATGGATGAGTTCTAGGACTCCTTCTGTCTTGCTGTCTCGCTTCGAAAAAGGGTTCTTGATATTCTTCCCTTGTGCACATCCATTGCATACGCCTTTATAGTCACCTTTGAGTTCCGGTAAACCTGTGACTGATTTGCATATGTATGGTAGCGCCTTGTAGTTGTTGTGGGCTAATCTTCTATGCCAAAGTTCACATGAGTTTTCAATGGCATGGGTCATAGCAGCTTCTGAGTGCCCTTTAATTTATACAAGCCATTTTCTTCATTGCCAATGACGATTGCTTCATTTAAAGTTTCTCCCTTAGCGCACATAAGAACTTCTCCATCTATAAAGGCAACTCTGAAGCCTTTCTTCTCTAAAGTTGAAATGGAGAGTAGGTTCTTCTTCAAGCCTGGTACATATAGTACGCCCTTCATTTTTAGTGAATTCCCTAAATTCAGTTTATGGTTTGATTCTCCCACTCCCTTGATGGGAAACTGATAATCATCACCAAGTGTCACTTTCTGAGAAAACTTCTTCTCTGAAATACAAGAGAGAATATTTCTTTGTCCTGTCATGTGCTTGGATGCACCACTATCAATGAGCCAAGAGTCCTCTCCAGGCGTTACAGATCCTGAGAGGGCTGAGATCAACACATGGTCTTTGATCTCCTCTCTCATCATCTTTGCGGGTGGCTCTTCGTCTTCGACTACATGGGCATGGAGCCTCTTTTGTTTTCTCTTGTATTCTTCTCGTCTGGCTGGACAAAACTTCACAATGTGTCCCATCTTATCACAATGATAGCATTATACAGATGAGTAGTCTCTTTCCTTTCGTTGTCCTTTCTTCTGAAATCTCTTTGGATGAGATTCTTTATGATTGAATTTATTTGATTGTTGACGCTCTTTATGAGTCTCCTTATGGAAGTAGGGTTTCTTCCTTCCTCCTTTGGTGTGGGTGGCTAGGGCTTGATCATCATCCCTTGCTAGTAACGCTTCCCGATTTGTTACTCTTGTTTCTTCTTGGGTGCATTCTTCCCATAGGCTGTCGAACTTCAGTTTCTCCTTTCTGGCACATATCGTCTAGCTGAAAGCATCCCAAGGTCTTGTGAGACCATTTAGGGCCGTCATTATGAGTTCGTCTTCGTCGATGGTATCTCCAATAGCTTCTCGCTGTTCTTTGAATTCTGAGATTCTAGAGAAGTATTCCTGAATCATTTCTCCTTTCTGCATCCTTGTATTCTTCAGTTGAGTGCTAAGATTCATCTTCCGGTTTATGTTCTTTCCTTCATATAGTCTGGTCAAAGCATCAAACATTTCTTTCAAGGTCTTCTTAGATGACACATAAGGGATCAGATGGTCCTTGATTGAATCTACAATGATTCTTTTGGCCCTTATTGTGTCCTTTTGATGCTTTGCCTTTTTTGCAGCATCTTTGGGTTTCGGTAATTCTTCCTTGACGAATCTTGCTAGGTCATGTTATCCCCGATATCCAGGGATAACTAGGAGATCATGTCTCGAGGCCCACATNGGACTTGCCCTCCTGAATAGAAAGAGCTCCCCATTGAGGTGACATTGGGTGGGGAAGCTCCTGTTACGCCGGTCTTGCCCTTGACTCAAGCTTTTCAATCTTTCCTACAAACCGTGCGATAACAGGTCATTCTCTTCAAGAATGAGGCCAATCCTATACTTCCAGGCACGGAAGTTTTCCACTCCTTCTAACTTGTCAACAAGCTTAATGCTTGCAGACATCTTTATCTGGAGCTAGGAAAATGATCGAAAAATGAAAGTGCTCAAAATAAAAAACTAAACTTACCAGGAGATGCACTTGGCTGAGGCGAGCTACCTGGTGTGTTTGGATATGAGAAAATCCAACTTTTGCCCCTTCAAATCTGATCTGCGGATTTTTGGACTGGTGCTTCTGGTACCTCTGGTACTCTTGTACTGTTTTTCTGGTACTTCTGGTACTTTGTGAAACTAGGGTTTCACTTTCCGAGAGATCCAGCCACTGAAAAGGTGCGCTAATGATGCGAAATTGATCCTTAGGGTAGGGCACAACTTTTTAGATAGTTTTAGGGTTGAAAAGCTTCACTTTTGAAAAACCCTAATTTGCAGGTATGGTAACAGTGACGTTTTTCTCTTGCGAAAGATGCTTCCTTCAGCTTGGCTCTGATACCATGTTAATGTTTAAGCCATTATTATAGATGTTTGCATTTCATTAGATAACAATAGCATGCTCCAAGATCACTGAGAAATACACAATCACAAGAGACACAACATTTATCTTGGGAAACCCTCTAGGGGAAGAAAACTCAACAAAACTTCCTTAATATAGATAGCGAATACAATGCCAAGAGATCTCTATGCTAAAATAGAAAGTCCTCTCCAAGATATGCGCCACTCTCTCTCTCCTTTGCCGGTAACGGATCAAAACTTATCTCTCAAACTGAGCAAGTGAGATATGTCCAAGTGAGGCGCTAGCCTCCTTTATTTATACAAGTCTGGCACGTGTGAAGTGTCTCTTCATTGGCAGGGCCGACTTCTCAAACTGGGTGGGTAAACCCACCTTTATTATATTTCTGGGTCTCTTTATTAACTGCTGGGGCCGACTTCTTATTCTGCCTATTATAATTGTCTTTTGACCAATTCGCAAAAGGGGATTTGGTCCTATTACAATAACCGACATGATCAATCCACAATGGGGATTGATCCTATGAATAATATATCAATAATAATAAGAATACTCTTTGCAGTTACATTATTTCAACACCATGTGTACCCCTGTGGTCCCATGCATGGTACACATGACTTTGCAAGGTTCAAACCAACGGTGTCGCAAGGAGTGTCTTAACAATGCACTCTATCACCAACTGATCTACACATCCAAGACGCTTATAGTATATACAGTTATTAGGCAAGTAGGCAAGTCAAATTTGCGAGCCAAACTCGTGTTGATCGAGTCATACTTGGTCAACCACGAGTTTGACTTGTTTGGTTTGGAAAAGATATTTTAGTAGGTGATTTGATCAAACTTGTGATTGGTTGAGTTAAACCACAATTCCTATGACTATGATTGAGATCCACGTGAGCCTTGTCAAGACTATTGCAAAACATCTAGGGTTTCTTTAATTATATGTTGTAGATAGGAGACCCAAAGCTTGGGAGTTGTCCGGGGGTTGGGAGGAGTGGCTTGCCTTTATTGGGATTTCCTTTAGGTTAGAGTTACAATGGTCACCTCATAAGAGTTTGCAAGATTCATGTGGGTTTGGTTTAGTGGCATGTCCCTCATCCCTCGGTACATTTACTTTGTGGTTTTTTATTTCCCACTTGCTTTAGATGTTGCATTCCACAAAGACTCAGATAGGGACCCTTACTAGGACTTGTATGGCAACATCATCTAATACTTAGTGTTTGGGAAGGTCATAGTTCTAGGGATTTCTATGTCTGTATTAAGACTAGATAGATTCCACCACATGACAGGTTGGAGAATCCTCTTTGCTTCTAGGAGATTGAACCAACTTTAGTTGCTTTGTATTGGGTTTCGGATGATATCATGGGGCCCGTCCCAACATATGACAAACACTGCCTGCACTTGACCCGTTGATCTTGAATTGTATCTGCTACTGCCTTGAGTCCAATAGTTTCATATGTTTCCCTCATATTGGGGGAGCTAGTGTGGTAGACTATGATCTGGTCAACTAGGATATGCTTAATTATATCTGGTAGCTCTTTGTTACTCTAATACCTACAACAAACCACACCCTTCTCTCCATCTCCGGGGAGGTCTACATTGCTTGCTTTAAGGAGTTATTCCCCCCTTTATCAATTTCCCCCTCCTTGAGTTAGCCTCCTCCAAATACAATTCTCTCCCCTCAATGATCCATGAAGCAATCCTTAGCTCTTACCCTCACACCACTAGTTCTCCCTCTTCCTCCTCAAAGCCAAAATTTGGTGCCATCAACAAGTGGTATGACGAAGAGTACAAAGTGTTGATGTTTTTGTAGCTGCGGGAGGTATTTTCCTCCTAGACAACCTTTCTTAGAAGAGAAGAAGATTCCAAAAGTCAAAGGAAGACCATTGAACAGTGGAAGAACAACCCGGAAGAGAAGTCGGCCCACAGGAAAAGAATAAAGCGGAATTAGAACCTCCAGGAAGAGAAGCCGGCCCACAGGATAAGATAAAGGGGAAATAGAATTTCCCAGAGAAGAAGTCGTCTCCAACTAAAGTGACTTTAAGACTATAAATAGAGAGATGTCTTGCTCATTTGGACACACACACTCACTCATTTCCCACACAAGAAGAAGGTGCTAATCTGAGGCAAGTAAGGAAGACGCAACATTGCAACTATTGGAGTTCTTGGTTATTCTTGGTGGTGGTTTCTCTTGTGTGCTCTCTCTGGGAAGAGGTGCGTTATCTTGTATGGTGCTGCTGCTACAACTATTTGGTACGCTAGCCCTATCTGGTGCGCTAGCCTTGTGTTAGGGTTTCTTCATTATCTATTTCTCTTGAGGGTTGGTCAATGGTTGGATTATTTTATTGACAAAATCTATCGAAGAAAGGTTGGTTTGGTTTTTTCCCAGGTTTGCAGTTTTCCTAGGATAACTCTTTGTGTCTTCTTGTACTTGTTTATGCTGCTCATATTTTCAGTTCATGGTATATGATTGTTAATGTAAAGGAAGATCTAAGTACACTGGTAATCCTAATGCTTTGAAAATTAAGAAAATCTAACATGGTATTAGAGTTGGTTACCTTCAAGATAGTCTAACAACCGGAAGGAAAGATCTTGAGATTTGTAGCTGCACAATCCTTTTTTCAAGCTTGTTGAGCACTTGTTCCAAGTCGTTGGGACTACTTCCACTTCAGAGCAACTCGCCTAACCCTAGCACACTTAATGTAAAGGAAGATCTAAGTACACTGGTAATCCTAATGCTTTGAAAATTAAGAAAATCTAACATGGTATCAGAGTTGGTTACCTTCAAGATAGTCTAACAACCGGAAGGAAAGATCTTGAGATTTGTAGCTGCACAATCCTTTTTTCAAGCTTGTTGAGCACTTGTTCCAAGTCGTTGGGACTACTTCCACTTCAGAGCAACTCGCCTAACCCTAGCACACTTATTGCAACACCCAGATCATAGTTTGTGAAGTTTGAAAATTTGCAAATTTTCAGATCTAGGGTTTCTACCAGCGAAAATGAACCAGTATGAGAGTTGAGGATAGGCTGGATGGAGCAGACAACTTCAGATCGTGTAAGCATAGGATATTTCTCATTCTAGAAGAGAATGAGTTGTTGGATCATGTCAAACAAGTCCTCCTAGAACCAAAAGAAGAAGATGCCAAGGCAAAGTTCAAGAAGAATGAAATCAAGGCCAAGAGGATCTTGACAAATTAAATCAAGGATCACTTGATCCCCAATGTATCAGAATTGAAGACACTTGATGCCCTAACCAGACTATATGAATGCAAGAATACCAACAAGAAGTTGACACTAAGGCATCAACTTAGAAATGTAATGATGAACAAGTCAAAAACAATCTCCAACTACTTCATGAGAATTTCGCAGATCAAGGACCAACTAGCAGCGATTGGAGACTCAGTGGATGCTGTAGAGCTTGTGACTACTACACTTAATGGTTTTCCATCTTCTTGGGACCCATTTGTTCAAGGAATTTGAGCAAGAAGTAAATTTCCCAAATTTGACAAGTTGTGGACATACCGTACCCAAGAAGAATCTAGATTGATAACCAAATCACAGAAGACTAATGATGAAGAAAACAAAGCACTTGCCGCTCATGTGAAGAAAAGGAAAGAAAGGAGAGATTCCAGTTCGAAGAAAACTAGAAGACCACCCCATAAGAAGGATGTGTCTAAAATCAGATGTTACACTTGTAAGAAGTTGGGACATTATGCCTTTCAATGTCCCCATGGGAAAGGAAAGAGGAAACATCATGCACATGCATCATATATAGAAGAGCCATCATCTCAGAAGAAGGCAAAGGAATCGAAGGATGAAGAATATGTATTTGTTTAAGCCCTCACGGTACTATCACTCAAGGAAGTGATATCTGGCTTGTGGATAGTGGTGCTTCAAAGCACATGATTGGATTCAGAAGTTCCCTTACGAATTGACAGAGAAGAGTTCATCTCTTCAGGTGGAGCTTGGGGATGATTCCAGACATGCAGTCAAAGGTGTAGGAGAAGCTTCCTACCAACTTGATTCAGGTAACTCTATCTCAATTAAAGATGTATTGTTTGTACAAGGCTTGAAGAAGAATCTTCTTTCTATTTCTGCTTTAGAAGATAAAGGTTTCAAGGTAGCTTTTGTTGATGGCCAAGTTCTTCTATGGCCCAAGAGTTCAAGCATAGACTCTTCTACCGTTACTGGTGTCTGAAAGGGAGGATTGTATAAATTGAAAGGACACCAAGAACAAGCCCTTGTACACAATAGTACTAGCTCCAGTGAGCTATGGCATCGAAGGCTTGCTCAACTAAATTACAGAGCACTACCTGTTCTGAGCAAGATGGTTATAGGTCTACGAGATATGTAGGTAGAACATGATGGAGTTTGCAAAGGATGCACACTTGGCAAGAATTCCAAGGGAAGCTTTTCAAGTAGTGACAATAGATCCAAGGGATCTTGGACATCATACATTTAGATGTATGCGGACAAATGACGGTACCTTCTCTAGGTAACTTTTTGTACTATGTCATATTCATTGATGATTACTCACGTAAGACATGGATCTATTTCTTGAAAGAAAAATATGAAGTATTTACCAAGTTTCAAGAATTCAAGGCTTTAGTAGAAAATCTCCCTGGAAGTAAGATTAAAATCTTAAGGTCAGATAATGGAGGTGGATACACCTCAAAAGAGTTTAAAGACTTTTTCAAAGAAGCAGGGATCAAGAGGGAGTTGACAACTCCCTACAACCCCTAGCAGAATGGGTTTGCAGAGAGAAAATAGAAGCAACTAAAGCGATGATCCATGACAAGAGCTTATCCATGCATCTATGGGTAGAAGCGTCCAGTACAACCGTGTATGTCCAAAATAGAAGTCCTCATAAGATATTAGGGAACAAGACACCATAAGAAGTATTCACCGTAAAGAAGCCAGAAGTCAGCCACCTGAGAATATTTGGTTGTCTAGTGTACATTCATGTTCCCAAGGAAAAGAGAACGAAGTTGTTTCCTTCAGGAAAGAAGGGCACCTTTGTTGGATATAGTGAGACTTCAAAGGCTTACAAAATATACATTCTCGGACAGAGACAGATTGAGATTAACTGGGATGTGACATTTGATGAAGATGAAGCCTTTAGAAAATCTAGGGAGTCTCACATGGATGAGGAGCAGGAGGCTCCAAGCGATGCAGTAATGGTTGACTCTACCCCAGAAGAACTCATTCCAAAAGATCAAAATGAGACAGTAGAGCCAGAGAGACCTGTAGATCCACCCAAAGAAGCTACAGTTACCAGGAAAAGACCAGAATGGCTTCGGAACACTTTGCAGGAAGATGAAGGACATGCAGCTCCCAAAGGCTCTTTTAGAGAAACCAAGAGACCACACAAGTTTTCTAGCTATGTGGCGATGATGAGTAAAATCATTGATTCAGAACCTTCCACTTTTGAGGAAGCTGCTAAACAACAAGTATGGAAGGATACCATGATGGAGGAGTGGATATTTTCTGAGGTTCTATGAGCTGCCCAACATGCCTATCATTTGACCTCTTGTTGGGCACTATGTTTGGGTACTTTCAAGCTGCTCGCTGTTTTAGGACAGCCTTCTTACTGTTCAAAACAGCCCACTAAATCTGAAGTTTTCCCTCTCCAAATCTGCCCACAAATCTTTGGTTTGATGCTCTTTAATGCCTCTTGTTATAAGGATTAATTATGGATGGTTTTGCTGTCCAAGTTAGCCTTCAATAACATGCATCAAACATCAAATACACCTCTAGGATCTTTCACAACCTACAACTGAAAATACTAAGCAAACATGACAATTGAACACATGTAGTTNTATATATATATAGGATATCTGAAAGCAAATGCTACAACAAGTAAATACACAAGGAACTTGATACAATCCAAGCTTATCCTCAAGCTTGTAATGGAGTTCCTCAAACTTGTGCTTGCTAACCTTAGAACAAGGCACCCTTTGCCTTGGTGCACCCCCTTCACTTTACTGAGCCTTTGCCTTTGCCCACTTGTAGAATGCACCTCCCTTGAAGATGCCTTGTGATCTTTGATGAAGCCTTTGAGCAAGTGTGCCCCTTCACTTTGGTGTGCCCTCCTCTTGCTCAAGCCTCAACACTTGTGTCCCCTCTCTTTGGGTGCGCCCTCCTCTCACACAAAACACCTCCTACCAAGATTGCCTCCTCACAATACTGGTGCACCCTCTACAAGCCTTGCCTTGAACCTTGCGCCCATTGCTTGACTCCTTGCACACTCTATCACACAAGTGCGCCCTCCTCTCAAGCAACCTTCTCCAAGATAGCTTGCGCCCTTAGCTTCCTACTAATGCATCCTCAAGCTCTTGCGGCCCTCTCCTCCATGATAACTCTCATGAAGCTTAATGTGCCCTCTTTGAAGGCTTGTGCCCTCCTCATCTCAAGGAACCCATGCTCAAACTTTCCTCTCCATACCATGTGCCCTTCTCCTCTCAAGAAGATGTGCCCTCCATGAAAGCTACTCAAGAAGCTTGCGTCCTTTGCTCAAGTGCTCCTCCCTTTGCTCCTTGAAACCCTCACTTCCTCTCCTCCTCTTCACTCAACTCTCTCAAGTGAATAATGAATCTCTTCCTTACCCTTTTGCCTCCTTTAGCCTTCCTTAGGCCAAACCTAAAAGATCAATGGCTTAGATTAGATCTAGCCAAGTCTAATCAAAGGGTGAGATCACTTCTCATAAATCTCACTTAGAAACCCACTTTACTTAAGTTTCCATAGTTTGCTTTATGTCTATTAATTCACCCACTTGTGAATTAATTGTCACTTTATGACTTAAGTGAATAAAGTCAATGTGAAATTAGAACATAGAGTAAAGGTATAAGGGTAATAGTCTCCCCCTTTGTGTTTAGAGACTCACAAACACAAGGGGACCACTTTCCAAGGTACCCAAATCTCAACAAGGAGTATTGGTTCATCATGAATAATGATATGTGGGAAGTGGTTTTGAGACCAAAGGAGAAGTCAATAGTGACTTCCAAGTGGATCTACAAGATCAAACATGCTGCAGATGGAAACATAGAGAAGTACAAAGCAAGATTTGTGGCTAGAGGGTTCTCCCAAAAAGAGGGAGAAGATTATGATGAGCTACTTGCTCTAGTAGCAAAGTACACTTCCATCAGATCGATTATTGCTATTCCTTCCGTTATGGGATGGAAATTACACTAGATGGATGTCAAGACTGCTTTCTTGAATGGTGTAATTGAAGAAGAAGTGTACATAGAGAAACCACAAGGTTTTGTGATCCATAGGAAGGAGTCCCATGTTTGCAAATTGAAGAAGGATTTGTACGAGCTTAAGCAGGCATCTAGGGCATGGTATGCCAGAATAAACAATTATCTTATGAGCTTGGGGTTTGCCAAGAGTGATGCAGATCCCAAGATGGTCGAGCATTGATTTTGGTCCTATATGCGGACGCCCTGTTTCTTACAGGAGATGAAAAGCTCATATATGGGTGCAAGAAGGAGCTCACTTTAGAGTTCGAAAGATCTAGGTTTGATGCATTATTTCTTGGTATTAGAAGTGTGGCAAAGTCTAGATGAGATTTTCCTTAACCAAGGAAAATATACATTTGAGATCTTGTAGAGATTCGAGATGATGGACTACAAGTCCATGGCCACACTTATGGTTACAAATCTGAAGCTCTTGAGTGATTCATCTTCAGATTTGGTTGATCCCACTATGTACAGATAGTTGATCGGATCCTTGATGTACCTGGGTAACACTAGGTCAGACATATGTTTTGCAGTGAACACTTTGAGTCAGTACATGGTTGAGCCTAGACATGTACATTGGATAGCAGCAAAGCATGTGTTGAGGTACCTGCATGGTACGGTTGGATACAAACTTAGATATGTCTCGGATGGTGAAGTAAAGCGGCAAGGTTATACAAACTTTGACTGGGTGGGGAGTGCAGTGGACCGGAAAAGCACATCAGGATGTTGCTTTAGTTTGGGATCAAGTATGATCTCATGGTTGAGCAGAAAACAGATGTCAGTGGCATTCCACACAACAGAGGCAGAGTATATTGTAGCCAGTGTTGCAAGCCGTGAAGCAGTGTGTCTTTGAAAGTTGCTTGTAGGGTTATTTGATCTAGAGTTGGAGCCAACTTTGATATATTGTGATAATCAAAGTTGCGTGAAGCTTTCAAAGAATCCCGTCTTCCATGATAGGTCAAAGCATATACAGATCAAATACCATTACATTGGAGACATGGTGCAAAGAGGAGTTGTGGAGCTCCAGTACATATCCACAGATGAGCAGATAGCAAACATTCTCACCAAGCCTCTGTCTAGAGTGAAGAGAGTACTTTAGAGACAAGCTTGGCGTGATGCAGAATGTCCACCCTCGTTGAGAGGGAGGTGTGATGTTTCTCCTCTAGCAGACTTCCCTTTGGATAAGGGCTTCCTAGATCGGTCATGCAGAGTGACTGAGGGAGTGATATAGTAGTCCTGCTCAGTGGATGGGTGTGAATGGGACTACCGGGAGAGGAGAAACATCATAGCATAGTCGTGGAGACTATGTGAGTAGCTTCGCACTACTAGACTCATCATCATGAGACATGACTATGGCTTATGGCATGGTAGTAGCTGTGTGCTACTAGTTGATAGCTGCATAGTCATGGAGATTGTTGACTGCATGGTAGTAGCTTTTGTAGCTACTAGTTGATTGCAGGATATGACTATGGCTGATGGCATGGTAGTAGCTGTGTGCTACGAGTTGATTGCTGCATAGTCACAGAGATTGTTGATTGCATGGTAGTAGCTTTTGTAGATACTAGTTGATTGCAGGATATGACCATGGCTGATGGCATGGTAATAACTATGTGCTACTAGTTGATTGTTGCATGGTCATGGAGACCATTGGACTGCATGGTAGTATCTTTTGTAGCTACTAGTTGATTGGAGATCATGACTATGGTTGATGGCATGGTAGTAGTTGTGTGCTACTAGTTGATTGTTGCATAGTCATGGAGACTACTAGATAACATGGTAGTAGCTTGGTGCTACTAATTAATTGCTACGTAGTTGTGACAACATGGTAGTAGCTTTGTGCTACTAGTTGATTGCTGGATAGCATGGTAGTAGCTTGGTGCTACTAGTTGATTGCTACGTAGTTGTGTAGACTACTAGACAACATGGTAGTAGCTTTGTGCTACTAGTTGATTGCTGGGTTGCATGGTAGTAGCTGTGTGCTACTAGTTGATTGCTGGGTTGCAGGGTAGTAGTTGTGTGCTACTAGTTGATTGCTGTATTTTGCTACCGGACGACATGGTAGTAGCCTTGGGACTACTAGATGATTGCAGTATAGTCATTGGACTATAGTGGTAGCCATTGGACTACTAGAAGAAAACATCTTGGAAGAATACCTCCTAGACAACCTTTCTTAGAAGAGAAGAAGATTCCAAAAGTCAAAGGAAGACCATTGAATTGGGAGTGTTGATGTTTTGGTAGCTGCGGGAGATATTTTCCTCCTAGACAACCTTTCTTAGAAGAGAAGAAGATTCCAAAAGTCAAAGGAAGACCATTGAATAGTGGAAGAACACCTCGAAAGAGAATTTAGTCCACAGGAAAATAATAAAGCGGAATTAGAACCTCTAGGAAGAGAAGTCGGCCCATAGGAAAAGATAAAGGGGAAATAGAATTTCCCAGAGAAGAAGTTGACCCCAACTAAAGTGACTTGAAGACTATAAATAGAGAGACGTCTTGCTCATTTGGACACACACACTCACCCATCTCTCACACAAGAAGGCGCTAATCTGAGGCAAGGAAGGAAGACGCAACATTGCAACTATTGGGGTTTTTGGTTATTCTTGGTGGTGGTTTCTCTTGTGCGCTCACCCTTGGAAGAGGTGCGCTATCTTGTATGGTGGTGCTGCTGCAACTATTTGGTACGCTAGCCCTATCTGGTGCGCTAGCCTTGTGTTAGGGTTTCTTCATTAGCTGTTGCTCTTGAGCGTTGGTTCATGGTTGGATTATTTTATTGACAGAATCTATTTAAGAAAGGTTGGCTGGGTTTTCTATGGGTTTGGGGTTTTCCCAGGATAACTCTTTGTGTCTTCTTGTACTTGTTTATGCTGCTCATATTTTCAGTTCATGGTATATGATTGTTAATGTAAAAGAAGATCTAAGTACACTGGTAATCCTAATGCTTTGAGAATTAAGAAAATCTAACACAAATCCTATCACAAACATCTTTGTTATGCCTTCTTTCACAACCTCACCTCCTACCAATCAATATGGAAATCATATTGGTACTTCCTTCATTGAAAAAATGCCTTTTCATATCACAATGGAGACAAATTTTGTGCCTCACTACGCTACTGATACAAATTTTCGCATCATCTTTCCCCATCATTCCAACTTGCTTGTCGATCTTGACCCTCATTACATGTTCATCCACACTATTGCCCTTTATGATGTCCTAGGGAAACCCCTTGTCCTAGTCACCTCCCCTCCATTTTCTTGCCACATGTTCTACTACACACGTATCGGGTAGGAAATTTAGGAGATGGAAACTAGTAGGGTTGCAAATGAGGAGGGGTTCTAGGCAGAGCTTTTCAAGCATGGTATACACTCAGTGCATCACATTGCTAATTTATTTAGTCATGTTGTATGTTTTGGGTTTCCACCCACTTGGTCCCATCGTACTATACACTTGATTCATATATCAAATTTATTGTTGATCTAAACAATTATAGAATGATTATGGTGGGACACATGTTCTCGAAGCTCTATGCCACTGTCCTTCATTTGCAACTATTCGAGGAGGTCGAAATGATAGACCTTAAGGGTAGATGATAGGTAGGTTTCAGACTAGGGTATTAGTCTATGGATCATATCCTCACCTTGCTATCCATTTTTGAGGAGGTAAGGCATTGCTCTTTAATTGTCTTTTAATGATTTGTAGACCTTTTGAAAAGATTTTGACTTGGTTTCAAGGAAGATTCTATTCTAGAGGCTTAGAAGCATTGGTATCTGAGAGATTCTCATTGCTGTTATTATGCGCCTCTATCAGGTTGTCCTTGGTTTCCTTCATATAATGCATGGATCTCCAAATTTTGTTAGGAACACCATTGGGGTGAAGCAATGGTGCCCTCTCTTGCTCACGTTCATTCTTGCATGAGCACATTCAACTAGGTGATAATTGTCTCCTCCACCATATTTTGATTTGCATACTCTTTATTGTTGATGATATGGTTTTATTAGCCTTTACCCTTGAGGGTCTTCAACCATAGTTGGATGCTCTTTGAAGATTTTGCGTAGTTCGACAATTGGCGGTTAACCTTGGGAAAATCAAGTTTATGATTCTATATTGCTTGAAGAAGGACCTCTTAGATTTTCATTTCTGCCTTGGGTGGCTGGAGGTTGAGATAACCACAACACACACATTTGCGTTTAGTTTTTAAGGCTGAAGTTTGAGTTGAGGCAAGCTCTCCAACCTTGGATTAATAAGGGGTATGGATCCCTTCTTTTGAGATTTTGACTTCTACTTTAGAGGGGTGGAGGTTGAGATTACCACAACGTACACATATATGGGGGGTTTAGTTGTTAGGGCTCAGGTTCAAAGTAAGGCAAGCTCTCTAACCCCAAGTTAGTAAGGGGTATGCATCCCTCTCCCTTTTAGTGAGAGTGCTTTCGACACCATTTCCATGATATCTTATCGAAGTTGGATCTCATGAACTCCATCATTAGACCCATACTTTTGTATGATTCAAAGTCGTTGGGGCCTCAGATTAGGTCTGGATAAAGAGAGTCGAGATCCTGTGCTTCATTTCATTATCATATTTAAGAGGATGGTACCTAAGCCCATTATTCAGGTAGAGTTTGTGTCTCACCCCTTCCGGATTGAGACCCTTAGACTAGTAGAGTTGTTGCACGTTTCCAAAGTTTTGTTGACTCGGTCATTGATAAGGATTGGTGTCCATATGTTTCCTACTTTCTCTCTATGTCTGTGCTTACTTATTGTATGCTTTGCTAACAGTTGGATGTAACTCTCAATGACATGTAGGCTATCCTTGGTCCTCAAAGTAAACTTCAGGTTTTGTGCAGATGGTAAATGGTGGACTATTCTCCCAACTCTTTGCATATCTTCCTTTGCTTTATGTCTAACAATTTGTTGTGGAACATGTTCTCTCTAACCAATTTGTAGCCTATCCTCGATCTTCAGAATTTGCCTTGAGGTTCGGTGTCGATGGTCATTGGTGGACTATTCTCCCTATTCTTTGTACATTCTTTTCTTTTAGGTCAAATCGGTTCTTTTGCAAAGTTTTCGATGGGGAAAAATTAGCAAAGGTTTTTGAAGTATTGAAAGCAAAGGTAAGTCAAGCGTAGGCCTAATTTGCAACGGCCATTTGAAATTGAAATTAATGCAAGTGGGTATGTCATGGCGTTGTACTTATGCAAGGAGGAAGACTTATATGTTATCACTCCAAGTTGCGTCACGGAGTTGACTTGGAAAATCCCACATGTGATCAGGAGCTTTATGCATTAGTGCAAGCTGCGAAGAAGTGGAAGCATTACCTACTAGATAAGGAAACCATGATTCACACTAATCATCAATCTCTTCAATATTTGTAGAGTCAGAGAAAGCTACAACAGGCATGGGATTACAAGTGGATGGAATTTCTACAACAATTCCATCATATAATCAAGTATAAAAGGAGCACAACCAACAAGGTGGCAAATATATTGCCTAGGCCACCCATGAAGAAGATTTCAGTTGTGGGCACTGTTATCGCAGGATTTGTACTTGTGCAAAGCCCCACCACAAGTCCCTGAATCTTGTATAACTACAGAGGATCCTACCACTGTCACTTTAGTAGGAACTTCCCATGTTTTAGTGGCAGAGGAGGTCCACCATAAGGGAGGCTTCCCTGGTGACCTCAAGGGATCAAAGTAGCAAGTATAGTAGCCAAGCCTATCGCCCCCTCTCTTGATCACCTAAAAAAGGGTCTAGGTCAAGGAAAGATAGGAGGTATAAGGTTGTTTGAGTACCTGCCCGGAACAAGAACATTTTATAGCATGTATATGATTATTCGCAAGTTCAAACAAGCAATAAATGCCTCTTAAAGACACTAGACATGAAATGTTGCTATGGCTGTTATGATTTTGCAGCGACGAATAGTAGTACAACAGCAGTAAATAAATTATAACAGCAGCAACAAATATTGATCAGAAATGCAACAATTGACAAGGAAAACTTAGCACAAATCCACTAGAACAATATCCAATTATTAGATGCAATTTCTGAATGAGTTAGACCACGAACATATGAGTGTATGCAGCAAGTTACAGAGTTATCAGGTGGCTGTAGCAAACTTTTACAACAACAAGAAGTTTACTAGCAAGTTAGTCAATATTAGTGTTAATAAAGTTAGTAGAGAGCTTAAGAGAGTTGAAAGAGAGTGTTTGTTGATCAATTTCACCACAAGAGAGCTATGAAATCAGTGCCTTAGGGCTATGGAGTCATTATAACAGCAAATGCAACAATACTTGAAGATTAAACTAGTAGAAACTATGAGGTAGGGTTTTAACTCTAAGGTGCTAGCACATTAGGGCCTTAGGGTTTAAACCTTAAGGAGAAGGATTGTTAGAGTGCAAGCACATTTGGGCTCTAGCAACATTTTCTCCCTTCTTAATGCTTCAACTAGGTCAAAATCTCATGTCTAGGGCTAAAATCATAAAGTGTTAGCACTTTAGGGCTTTAGGATACTAACCCTAGCAAGAATGCTTCACCAATTTTAAACAAGAATAGCCTTGTGAGAGGAGGAAGCTGTTATGCTCCTCTCTTAGGGTTTTACCAAGCAAGACGTCTAGCTTAAAGTAGCAAGATTCACCAAGAAACATAACAACATAAAGATAAATTGCATAAAATTCACTTACTTTGGCCAAGATGCGATGAGACAAAACCATAATTGCAGAAATTCCTCTTCAAAATCAACAAAAGCATTCACAACTTGATCCTCCAAGCATGGCGCATAAGTAGAAGAGCTAGATAGTCCCAAAGAGGGCGAAAATTTCTGAGTTGTTCTCTCACAAAGGTGAGAAGTTATGATGATAAAATGAAATGTGAGGGTGGCCTATTTATATGAGGCCACCCTAATATAATTTGTCCGCATAATTTGTCAATGACACAAAACAAGTGGGGTTGACCTCTTAATTTGCCTATAATAATATGCCAAAATACAAAATACATAAATAAAACCCTAAAAAGGGTGATGTCATGCCCTAGAAGGGTGACATAATGCTCAAATGTGAGATGTCAAGGCTCAAGGAGTGAAACGTTAGCCCTTTAAAGGCCATGTGGCATTCTCCAACATGCAAGCGTGTGAAGCAAGTTGTCCTCTTACCCCAATCCATGTCAAATAATTTCTGGAACCATAAAATCCATCAAACTCTAGCCCTAAAAGGTGTTGTCAAGGCTAGAGGGTGACGTCATAAGCTTCCAGAGGCCACGTCCAAGTGCAAGAGGAGTGCAATCTCGTCCCCAAGTGATGCCAAGGTGCCTCCAAAGGAAACAACCTCCATCCTTTGTGCACAAGAGGTTCGGGGTGCTTTGCCCAGTCTGTGGGCTTCTAGCTCATATGAATGGCGTAATGACTAGTACTACTCAAACCAAGCCCATCTGTCCATTGTCCAAGATTCCAAGGATGTGAGAGACACTGTCTAAGGGTGGTGAGTGACTGAATGACCCACTGCTCTCCATCACAGGTGCCAAAGTCTTGCAATATAGGCACAATGTCATGGGTACAAGCGCAGGACGTCCCTCGAGAACCATGTCAGGGGCATCCATAACAAGCCAAAGTATAAAACATGGTTAGCCAAAGTTCAAAAGAAACATCAGTGCTTAAAGCATACAAAGTAGGATGCAACTTAAGATATAAACCATGTAAGATAATTCACCTCAATATCCCCTTCAAGCATCACACCAGCCCAGGTCCCCATGTGAGTTACCATGTTTAAGTATGGGAGGGTCTTCATCCAACCCTATTAGGTGTGTTACCTAGACAGGAAATAAAATAACCTAGGTAGAGGGATAGGTCTCGAGAGTGACAAGGGAAAGTAAAAACCTACCAAGAATAAGTGTGAAAGTGATATGGTGCAAAGCTTACTTCATGGCTTATGGTGTTAATCCATCTCTATGAGCGCCTTTGTGGAGAGTGCGCTTGCTCTTGAGTTACCCAATATTTGCGTGCTACCTTTTTCCAAACCCCTTTATTAGCCATCTTTCCAATCCCTGCTTCTTATATTATATTTGCTAGTCTCCTTTAAAAGGTTTCAAGCTTTAGCATCACTTTTTTTTGGACTGGGGCGAGCACTGAATGAGTAGAGCTCAAGTTGGATCGACTTTTGGAGGTCCTGCTTTGCTATGTTCACTTTCTTTTCTAGTATCATTTTCTTATTCTTTTATAGCAGTTGCGAAAAAACCTCTAGGCCTTCAGCCCCTCTTCTCGTGAGAGAATGGACCATAGTTGAAGTTTAGTATAATATGAGAGGATTCAGGGTGGAAAGGGTCAATTATGATCAGGAGCGAAACGTTATCCTTGGGAAGGCTCCTCGGTATTACCCCTTTTCCCTGTGAAGCGACAACACGGGACTAGGGCACAAAAGTTGACCACCAAGGTGAAACAAGGCAACTGACACAATTTCCCAATCCGATGATCCATTATCCAACTTCAACCAAAGATCTTCATCCACATGCCCAACAAATTAAGTACAAAACTTTGCATGAAAGGACTAACATACCTCATGGTGACAATAGCTTACCATCTCCCATACTCTAGGTTGCTTGAATGTTGTTGATGTTGATGCTTGGACAACATTGGGAAGACATTCTTCCAGATATATATATATATATATATATATATATATATATATATATAATATATAATATGATATTTATAATACAACGTATAAATATACATAATAAATAAGTAGTTACTTATTATCCAAGGGATGCATCCTTTCATGGATGGTCACCATATGTTCTCTATATATGGAACTCTCATCATTGTAATGATATATCAATCTATTATATCATTTCGTCTTAGCATTTTCTATTGTACTTGTGTCTCTGTGCATGGTTATTCTTCTTGTGATCTTGGTTATTACTGCTGCTATTGTTCATGGTTTATGCTTCAGTTCATGTAAATTTGTAAAGAAATTGAATGTAATTGAACAACATTAAACGCCAACATGGTTTCAGAGCAACGTTCTTGAAAGAAGACTATTGCATAGGCATTGACCTTCTACAACAGCTCGCCATACCTTTCCTGCAATTCGTTGTTTCGTTGCAACTGCAACTCAGGTTAAGGTTTCTGCACTCTTCGGTGAACCGTATTTTGATGGAAGATAGGCTTGATGGAACAACCAACTTCAGTTCTTGGAAATCTAGATTGCTCATCACTCTAGAAGAGAGTGACCTATGAAGTACGTTGAAGAAGTTGTACCAGAATCAACTGATGATGCAGAAAAATCTCAATGGAGGAAGAATGATGCAAAAGCCAAAAAGATCATCATCTATTCTGTGAGAGACCATTTAATCCCTCACATCTCCAAGTTTAAGACAACTAAACAGATGTACTATGCCTTGAAGAAGTTGTTTGAGAGCAACAACACCAACAAAGCACTTGCCTTGAGACACCAACTTCAGAATTTCAAGATGACGAAGTCGGATACAATTGCCACCTTCTTCATGAAGATTTCAGAGATCAAAGGTCAGTTGGGTGCTATTGGTGAAATCATCTCTGATAGAGAATTTGTCATGATTACCCTTAATATTCTTCCAAGCCATTGGGAGCCATTCATTCAAATTATCAGTGGGCGATCCAAATTGCCAAAGTTTGATCATTTATGGGTACACTGAACTCAAGAGGAGACCAAACTTGCAACTAGAGGCATGCAATGTTCCCATCATGATGACAATCAAGCCCTTGCTACTCATGCAAGGAAAAACAAAGGAAAAAGAAGAGGTTTCGACAAAACATTTATAGGAAGGAAGTCCACACCAACTTCTGAACACAAAAAGGAGGACATGTCAAAGATTCAGTGCTTTAGATGTGACAAGTATGGCCACTATGTGAACAATTTTCCTACATTGAAGAAAGGAAAGCAACATGCTTCCACTGCTAATGTTGATTCAGAACCACCTCAGAGGAAGTCAAGGAATGAAAGCATGAACGATGAAGAGTTCTTCTTCATTTGAGCCCTCGCAGGTATGGTTCCTATTAATAATGATATTTCGTTGATTGACAGTGGTGCTCCCAGACATATGACTGGATACAGAGAGCACCTTACAGATCTAGTAGAGAAAGAATCTCGTTTGCATGTTGTACTTGGTGATGATGCCAGATATACTGTGAAGGGAGTTGGATCCACTTCCTTACAATTGGATTCTGGCACCCCACTCCATTTGAGTGATGTATTATTTGTACCTGGGATGAGAAGGAACCTTGTCTCTATTTCAGCCTTAGAGAACAAAGGCTACAAGGTTGCTTTCTCTGATGGAAAGGTTCTTGCATGGAACAAGAACTCTAGTATGGATTCTGCTAGGGTGATTGGTGTTCGAGAGGACAGATTGTTCAGATTGACTGTTCGACCAGTTCAGGCCTTGATACATGATTCTATCAGTTTGAGCGAACTATGGCATATGAGACTTGCTCATTTACATTATAGAGCTCTTCCCGCTCCAGGGAAGATGGTGACATGCCTTCCAAAGATCCATGTTGAACATGATGGCATTTGCAGAGGTTGTGCTCTTGGAAAGAATAATAAGGGGTCCTTTCTGAGCAGCGACAACAGATCCAAAGGGATCTTAGACTTGGTTCATACAGACTTATGTGGACCCATGATAGTTGTTTCCTTGTGTGGATACCTATACTATGTGATCTTCATTGATGACCACTCTCGTAAGACTTGGATTTACTTCTTGAAGACCAAGGATGGAGTCCTTGCCAGATTTTAGAAGTACAAAGCACATGTCAAAAACCTGACCAGAAAGAAGATCAAAGTGCTGAGATCAGATAATGGAGGAGAATACACCTCCCAGGATTTCAGTGATTTCTGCATTGAGGCAGGGATCAAGAGGGAGTACATTGTTCCTTACAACCCTCAACAGAATGGGGTCGCAGAGAGGAAGAATAGATCTATTGTTGAGGCAGTCAAGGCGATGATTCATGATCAACATTTACCTATGTTTTTGTGGGTAGAAGCATCCATGACTGCAGTGTATGTTCAAAACATAAGTCCTCATAAGACTTTAAGGAACATGACTCCCGAGGAGGCCTTCACCGGAGTGAAGCCTGAGGTTGGACACTTCAGGATATTTGGGTGTCCAGTATACATTCATATAACCAAGGAGAAAAAGACCAAGCTAGACCCTTTAGGTAGAAAGGGTACATTTGTGGGGTACAATGAGTCTTCGAAGGCATACCGGATCTACATCCATGGTTAGAGACAGATTGAGGTGAGCAGAGATGTTACCTTTGAGGAGGAGATAGCCTTCAAGAGATCTAGAGGATCTCAGATGGAAATTGATAGTGAGAAACAGGAAGAGATGGTGCCTTCTCCCCCTCACCCTCTAACAGTTCAAAGGGAGAGAATTGAGCCTATTGATCCCGTTGATCCTATAGCTCCAGTTGATGTTCCCAGAGATATTATAGTAGGTTAGAAGAGACCTACATGGGCTCGTCAGACTCTGCAGAAGGCAGAAGGACATGCAACTCCTTGTGGTACCTTCTGAGAGAGCAAGAGACCTCAAAGATATTCGTGCTATGCCGCAGCTATGAGCCACAATATTGATTCTGAGCCTTCATGTTACGAGGAGGCATCTAGTCAACCAGTATGGAGAGATGCCATGATGGAGGAGTATCAGTCCATCATGAAGAATGATGTGTGGGATATTGTTTCGATACCTGAAGGGGAGTCTGTAGTGACTTCCAAGTGGATCTATAAGATGAAACATAAAACTGATGGGAGCATCGAGAAGCACAAAGCAAGATTTGTTGCTAGAGGATTCTCTCAGGTGGAGGGAATAGATTATAAGGAGACATTTGCTCCTGTTGATCGATACACTTCTATCTGGACGATTATTGCCCTTGCAACATCCATGGGTTGGAGACTACGTCAGATGCATGTGAAGATAACCTTTCTTAATGGAGAGATTGAGGAAGAAGTATACATCGAGCAGTCAGATGGTTTCGTCATACATGAGAAGGACGCTCATGTGTGCAGGTTGAAGAAGGCCCTATATGGACTCAAGCAGGCACCTCGAGCTTGGTATGCGAGGATCGATGGACAACTGATGAGTTTGGGCTTCAACAAAAGTGTTGCTGATCCCAACCTGTACTACAAGACTGTTAATGGTGAGTCCCTGATTCTAGTCTTCTACATTGATGATTTATTCCTCACTCGTACATAGAGCCTTATTGTTGAATGCAAGCATGCGTTGGCCTCTGAGTTTGAGATGAAGGACCTTGGTATGATGCACTACTTCTTGGGACTAGAGGTGTGGCAGAGAATTGATGAGATCTTCCTAAGTCAGGGGAAGTACAAAGTTGAGATATTGAAAAGGTTTGGGATGCTGAATTGTAAGCCCATGGCTACACCAATGGTGACGAATCTGAAGAAACTAAGCGTGTCTTCTTTCGATTCCGACGAGATTGATCCAACCCTGTATAGACAACTGATTGGATCATTGATGTATCTAGTTAATACCAGACCGGATATTTGATATGCAGTGAGTGCACTTAGCCAATTTATGAGTCAATTGAGACAGACACATTGGATTGCTGCGAAGCATGTGTTGAGATACCTGCAAGGCACAATTGGACATGGTCCGAGATATACTTCCAGCATTGACATGAGATTGCAGGGATATACTGACAATGATTGGGCAGGGAGCGCAGTGGATAGGAAGAGCACCTTCGGGTGTTACTTCACTTTGGGATGCTATGGTTTCATGGTGTAGCAGGAAACAAATTTCTGTGGCCTTGAGCATCGCAGAAGCAGCGTACATTGCATTGAGTGTGGCACTCCGCTAAGCAGTGTGGCTTCGCAAGCTCCTTGCAGATTTATTTGGACATGTGCTAGATTCCACCGTTATTCATTGTGATAACCAGAGCTGTGTGAAGCTCTCAGAGAATCCAGTGTTTCATGACAAATCGAAACACATTGAGATTAAGTACCGTTACATCCGAGACATGGTGCAGAGGAAGGTAGTACTGGTGTAGTACCTTCCTATAGATGAGCAGGTTGCTGATGTTCTTACCAAACCCCTTGCCAGGACGATGTACGAGTACACTTGTGATAGACTTGGTGTGGCAGAGAATGCGTTCCTCACTGAAAGGGGTTTGGGCTTTGTAGCCCAACGTCCCTTGTGGAGAGCACGTGAGGACATGTCAAGGAGTTGACCTTGGCGTCACACACTATGGGGAGTTGACCCTAGTGTTTCTAGAGGGAGTAGCCTCTAGAAGTCCACATGGGAGTGCCATGTGTGACAGACCTTTTTACTAGAATGTTTCGAGTAAGCATCGGGTGGACCTTCTTTTAGATTGGGCTGCAAACCAAGGGAGATAGGATGCATTTATCACAAAGGTGTACTTGTGGTAAATGGGCCCAGGCGTAGTCCTTCCTTGATCATGACAAGGAATAATATGGACTCGAGGTGTTTGAGGTGTTTTCAGTGTTTTTCACGTGTCAGTTAGCATCAGGCTAACATTCACTCACAAGGGTGTACCTATGGAGAACGACCTTGGTTGAGAATGTCTCCCTCGTTGAGAGGGAGTGGTGATGTTTGGACAACATCGGGAAGACATTCTTCCATATATATATATATATATATATATGACATGATCTTTATAATACAACGTATAAATATACATAATAAATAAGTAGTTACTTATTATTCAAGGGACGCATCCTTTCATGGATGGTCACCATATGTTCTCTATATATGGAACTCTCATCATTGTAATAATATATCAATCTATTATATAATTTTGTCTTAGCATTTTCTACTCTACTTGTGTCTCTGTGCATGATTATTCTTCTTGTGATCTTGGTTATTACTGTTGCTATTATTCATGGTTTATGCTTCAGTTCATGTAAATTTGTAAAGAAACTAAATGTAATTGAACAACATTAAACTCCAACAAATGTGATGATCCTTGGTTGATCCACCTGGGAGGCAAATGAGGGGAACTGTTGGGTTGCCATCTGTGGACATGCTGATCATCATCATCACGGTGTAGATCATGCTCTCCATTGCGGGCCTTGAGACATGATCTTCTCTAGTTACCCCTAGGCATGGCGGGGTAATAAGCACAATAATGCAGCTTGATCCAATTACTAATGAAGTTTATGAGGAAGAATACTTGAAGGATGTTGATTTTGGAAAAGATTGCCAACAATTGAAGAATAAATAAGTTGTTGATCTGGAAGAGAATGAATATCACCTTCAAGATGGTCAAGTTAAGCATCCCACGGGATGATATAATTCAATGAACGAGGGAAGCTCATACTTCAAGAGTTGTTGGACATTTTGGCATTGGAAAAACAATAGCAAATCTACATAGGTATGTTTATTGACCAAGAATGCAAGAATGAGATACACATAGTTGTGTTGTATGTGTTAGAATATAATGGATGTGCTCGTTTTACGATTGACAATATCACTATTGTCACCCAACCATAGGCCGAAGCCACCCTCCGAGCACCTTAACCTTGACAGAGAATCACTTCGGAAGCAAACCCTAGGCTAAATAACCAAACGAAGGGTAGCGCACCTTTCCCCAAGGATAGCGCACCAACAAGAGCTGATCAGATAGTCCAAACCCTAACCAAGAGATAGTCCAAGCCAAACGTGATCTGCTAGCTGCAACAGCTGCAATGGCAACTCTCCTCCAAACTTGCGCACAAAACTGGGTACTGTAGTGCGTACAAGTGCTGCTCTGCAATTCTGACACTGCCTTGCCAGAATGAAGACTGGCCTCCTGTATTTATAGTAATTCCGGCTAACTGTCTAGGCTGACTTCTCATTCTGGGTATCTGTCTATTCAGTATATATTATTTCTATTGGCCAACTTCTTCTCTTGGAGGCTAATAACCTAATACAAGTTATCTTCTTGAGCCGACAAGTCTTCTAGGATTATTAACCAACTCATTAGGGTTTCTTCTTGCTTCCCGAAATATCCTATTCTTGTCAGGTTTACACGTGGAGGTAAATATCTTCCGCAACTACCATAATATCAACACTCCCTCTTAGCTAGGGAGGTATTACAAGTAATGGTCTTGAGCACAAACATACCATTCACCCGGTAGCATCAATATAGTTGTATAGACTGTCTCATGACCATGTCATGAGCACTATCAGTGTCATCAACTGCATCATCTCTCAGAACCATACTTTATCTGAGTAATCAGACATGATACTCACTCCACAGAGTGATACAAGAGCCATTCTTCTAATCTAGAAGAGTAAATGTTCTGAACCATTCTCTGTCTGGGAAATCTCTGTTCATCATTCATTTGGCTGATAATTATTTTCAACACTGCTGATAGTCTTCAAGGCAATCAGAACAATATCATTCAATAGAACACAATTGAGTCTATCCATAGTAGTACACAACTACCATCTAGTGGTACACTACCACACCAAGTACCACACAGATACTTGATCAAATAGTGGAACACATCCACCACAGTAGTATACATCTACTGTCTAGAGCCTGGTTGCCGAAGCGTCCCCCCCCAGTCCAGACCCCCGAACCGCACTCCGAGCGGGAGTGTCTTGGAACCGCGCTCCCTCCCATGCTCTGACCTTCCTGAACCGTGCTCCCGACCTGTTTTTGGTGCTCCCTGCCGTTTCCCGAAGCTCCACGCTCCCGCTCGCTCTCGGTACACTTCCCCCCACGCTCCCGAACCTACAGGACCCGCTCCCGACCCCCCGGAACGACGCTCCCGGAGCGCTCCCAGAATTTTTGCCCGAAAAAGTGTTTTTTTTTTGGTTTTTAAATTTCTTTTTGGCTTTGTGCATGGGCCCTAGGGCATTTTTAGGGTTAGAGAGGGGAGATAAAGCACAATCTCTCCCTCTTCTTCCTCGTTGTTTCATCTTTGAGTTGGAGTGGAGAGGGAAGGAGCTCTTGGTGTTGGCTTGGTGTTGGTGTTGGTGTTGGTGTTGGAGCAAAGTTGGAGAGCTTGAAGAGGATTTGTGAGAGCTTGGAGGAGACAACAAAGGGTTCCATCTACTTGCAAGTGATTGGAGATTCATCAAAATAGGTATGCCCAATGTGTATTCTTGTTGAAATTTTGAATATTGTTCACAAAATGTCTTGTTTATTATTGTATTTTTGTCTTCTACATTTTCCAATTCCCCCTTCCTTCTCATTCTATTGCAGGTTGTTCATCTAAAACTTGAAGAAAATGATTTTCTTGTGGTTTTTCCTTGCATTTTTGGTTCTCATGGTGTTGAACTTTGGGAATAGGCATGTGAATGAAGAAGATGACAGTGGTCATTCTCATAGTGACCCAGACTACCCAATGAATGAAGGAGAGGAGGGTGGTGAAGGGGATGATAATGAAGTTGATAGTGGCAAAGCTTCATTAACCCCCTTGTGGAGGCATGTCACAAAACTTGAGGAGGGTAGAGGTGGTGGAACCACTAAGTTTTTATGCCCACATG
>JASDQU010206387.1:0-28617 GCA_032191745.1 Picea mariana
TCTTCATTTTCCCCTTGTAAGGAAATAAACATCCACACTAAACCACAAATAAAGAGAACATATATTTAAATAAGAAATAAATTACAATCACACACAAAGTGTGCAGAGATTTTACCCTAGAAACCCAAATGGGAAAACTATCATTCCTTGAGCGTCTTGCTCTGTTATTTTCTGATTCATTTAATGAATAAAGAGTTACATGATTAAATTTGTTCTAGACCTAAGACATAATTTCCATCATACTCTCTTTATTTACATAAGAACAACCATGCAACCAATTTGGCTTGCATCTACATGACCAACAACCTTCATCTAAATATTAGCTTTTATAGTATTACACTATGCCTTGTTTATAGGATTTACAACATGAAAAACCCTAAATCATGGAACCCAAAAATGGTTACAGATCCACATAGATGTTTGGCTGCAATCCTATGAATCTTAGGATCCTATTATAATCATATACCAATAAGTTTACGAGTCGACTACCTAGTTTACCTACGGTTGGTCTTAAGTTGGTCACCACCCAACCTCCTATTGGCTAACCTTTCAATTTCATGTCGATCACTTCAACTTCGAATTTCCTAATCAATAACTTCAACCTTCAAATTTTAGGTCAATCACTTCGACCTCTACTTAACCATCAACTCAACTCGAATCGTCAGTCGAATTAGCACCCAATCGAGCCACCTCAACTAGACATTTATATGATTTTTCTTTCACTACAAAGAATATGACAACCCAAAATTATCTCACTTGTTGTTTTCTTTGTTGATATAGGAGAACCTAAAATTCTGTTTATTGACCTCGGGAAAAAATTCCCATTGCCTCTCTACACCAAGAGAACTTCACAACACTCACTACAGACTTGGACAAATATTATGTTATGTTTTCCAAAGTGTCTACCTTTTCCAATATAACCTTGTTTCTTTCAACCATGTCTCTCATGAAATGGTATTGTACATAAATATACTTCATCCTAGAATGGTAATATGGGTTCTTTTCCAATAATATTGCACTTTGATTGTTGCAATTTATCTTCATAGATTTCTGCTCAAACCAAAGCTCTGAACACAATCAATGGAGCCATATTTATTATTTCCTTGCATGAGTGGATTCCATGTATTCAATTTTTTTTTTCGACAAGGATACGACTGCTTCTCACTTACTCATCCAATTGATTGCTCTACTGAACATATTGAACATATATACATTGGTCGACCTTTGTTGATCCAAATCTCGATCCCATTCGGTGTAAACAAATCCATGTACATTTACTTCTTCCTTGTAAACTTTAGGTGTCCCTTGGTATCGCACAACATAATATTTTATGCAACAAAAATACCTAAACACTCTCTTGACAGTCATCTAGTGGTCTTTTCCAGGTGTCAACAAGTATCTCCTCAATACTTCCACTACATAAGCAATATCTAGTTGAGTGTATACCATAACATACATTAGAATACCAACAATAATAACATAGGTTACACGTGCCATACCCTCTATTTCTTCCCATATATTTGGACGTTGTTCAACAATTAGTTTTTCTCCCATAGGAATTGGCACCTTGATAGGTTCATAGTCCTGCATGTTAAAACACTCTAAGATATTTTCAATATACTTTCTCTTATTCAACCAAATATTTTTATCTTCTATATCTCTCTTGATCTTCATTTCTATATTGAATTTCACTACACCGAGATCCTTCATGTCGAACTTGGAGGACAAATGCATCTTCACCTTCTTTATTATGTCCATGTTTTTTTTTACTAGAAACATGTCATTGACATATAAATCTACATATATGAAACTCTCACCTTCTTCCTTTGAATATAAAAATTATAATTATTTCTTCTCCCAAATCCCAAACTAAGGATGTATGTGTAAAATTTTTTATACCACATCCTTGGTGATTGTTTTTGACCATAAAGGGATCTTTTCAATTTGCATTCTTTCTTTCCCTTTACTACAAATCCTTTAGGTTGTTTCATGTATATTTCTTCTTCCAAGTCCCCATGTAGGAATATTATCTTCACATCCATTTTCTCTATTTCAAGATAAAATTCTATAACCAGAGACATCAGTGCTCTAATGGAAGTTAATTTTTCAATAGGGTAACAAATCTCACTGAATTTGACTCCCTCGACTTGTGAATATCCTTTTGCTACCAGTCAAGCTTTGAATTTCTTGACTTGACCTATTGTGTTCAAATTTTTATTGAAGACCCACCCACTTTCTATCGATGAGTTTCCTTCCATTAGGTAGATTTACCAAATCCCACGTCTCATTCTTGTGCAAGGATTCCATTTCTTTAACCATGGAGTCCTTTCAAATTTTACCCTTCGTCAAGTCGACTTCCTCCCTTACTAACTTGGGCTTGTATTAGTGGTAGATAAAAAAAATGTAGAATGAAAATCAAGTGTACTATACATTTTAGCTTGTCTTGTTACTCGTTTAGATCTCCTTATAACCAAAGTTGATTGTTCCACCTCTTCATTCGATTTAGTCGACTCATCTAAATCATGTTCATCATTCCTCAATTCAAACACTAGCTTCTATTTTTATTTCCCCGTTTGAACCTATTTATAATTGGAAGTTACTTTGACTTCCCTGAATACCACAAATCGACTATACATTGTCTTCCTTAACAGTGGATCCCATAGCTTGTATTATTTTACTCCATCCTTATATCCGACGAAAATACACTTGAATACCTTATTATCCAACTTGTTCCTCTTTTACTTAGAACATGCACAAATGCATCACAACCAAATACTTTTATATGTGAAAGTGAAGGAGTCCTACCAAACCATACCTCATGTGGAGTCGAGTCGACTAGCACTGATGAAGGAGACCTATTTACCAAATATTTTGCAATGTCCACTGCCTCTTCCTAGAATTCTTATGTGATCCCAACACCACTGAGCATGGTCCTAGCCTTATCCATCAATGTCATGTTAATTATTTCAATAAATCCATTATACTATGGGGTATATGGTGTGGTATTTTGGCGTGCTATACCACTCTGCTTCCAATACTTCTCAAATTCCTTTGCACAAAATTCTCCTCAATTGTCAAATTTTGGCACCTTTATCTTCTTATGTATTTGGTTTTCCACAAGATATTTAAACTCTTTGAATTTCTCAAAATCTTATGTTTTTTTCCTTAGGAAATATAACCATGTCTTCCTAGAAAAATAATATACGAAGGAAACATATTATAGGGATGCTCCAAGTGAAGGGACCGGTACAATCCCAAACACATCACTATGTATCAATTCCAGAATCCCTTTTTTCCTTGTCACTCCAGATGGGAATCTTACCTGATTTTGTTTTCCATATATGCAATGTTCACAAAAATAAAACTTTCGAATTACACTCTGGAAAAGCTTTGACCATAACTTTTTTGTGCATAGCTTGAAGCCCTTGTTTTCCAATATGTCTCATCCTATAGTTCCATAACATGGTCGGGGCGACTTGAGAAAGAAAAATCTAGGTTTGTATTGACTAAACCTGAGTTGATTTGAGTTCAGCTAACTTCAGGAACAATATTATTGTTGCATATAATTGATTAAAAATTCCCTAAAAACTTGTATAGGGCTCCAATTTGAACTCCTTTCATTAATACCATCGATCCCCTGACCATTTTTCATGTATCCTTTTAAGATAAAGTGTGCATTCCTACATCACTCATTTTGCTAATATATATTATATATCTTTCCAAACCTAGAATATGTAGCACACCTTGAAGATGTACTTCCTGTGTTGGAAGAATTTCCATATGAAGTATACCTACAAAAAAAGGAAAACATTCTCTACATGTTACGCGACTTTCGCATCCATATCAAATTTACATTAAATGAAGACAATGCCATACTGCATATCGGATGAACCAAAAAAAATAAATTCATATCATGCATTGAAAAGAAACAAAACAATCTGATTTGTATCTATCCATGCTACCCAATCAAGATATGAATAGAGTTTTGCAGTGGCATGAAAAAGTGAATTGGAAGCGCATAAGATTGTTGAGTCCAGGAATGAGAAGCATGAGGAAAGACCTCATACAAAGTAACCAACTGTGAATAAATCATGTCCATCCTTTGAGCGGTCAAAACGTCTTGCTCCTCTTAACAAAACCATCAGTCATTTTCAATAATATTGCAAATTTGGCATTATTCAAACTCCATTAAGTTAAATGATGACACTCTTTTCTAGAACTAGTAATGTTAGAACATTGTCAGGTCAGTGTGATCTTGGTTCATAGTACTATCAGAACCAAATGTTCATAGTGATCTTGGTTCACAGTAATATAGTAATCGGAAAATTTCTTGGTGCCCATTTTGGGATTTGGTTATAGATGGGATACAATGCCCAATCTCTGCTGAATTTTTCATGTCTTGTGTTTGGAAGACTTTTTTTCATTTGCTTTCGTATTGTAGTTCAAGGTTCTCATGGGCCCGGTTTTTATATTATGGTTGGATGATAGATTCAGGATATTAGTGGTTTTTCTATGATCTTAAAAATATACAAGACATGTGTTGCCTTTTAATTTAAGCTCTGTGAAGCAAATGTAATATGTAGTTCATTTTAACACTTTTACTTGATTGATGAAATTACCAAAATTCTTCTTCAGAAATATTTTGAAATAAAAGGATATATGCTAGTTGAAGCCGAATGGAACTATGATATCAACCACAAAAAATTAAAATTAAAATTTTTCGTTGTTATACTTACGGTCAAGTTGACAGTACAATAATTTTACTTGAACAACCCTCCATTGATTTTTTTGTAGATTTTTATGCTTCTCTTATGCAAACACATATTGGAAAGTATAACTATGACTCACTTTCTCTATTCCTCGATTGAAGAGCCTGTACAAATGTCTAATGCACTTCATAGTTATTGTTAATACCATCAATGGGGCTTTGTTAAGACCAATTCCTTCTTTCGAAAATTTCCCTCCCCTTTCTTTTTCCCCTCTACTTTCCCTTTCTGGTTACTTAGTCATTTTTCAGAAAATGTTTAAGTGCACAGGTTGGCGGATTCATGCATTCACATTTTCACTCATGATTTTATATCATGAGTATGACCGACTGCTTCCCCACTCCATACTCAGCCACTTTTTTGATCATAGGTTCCCGGCCAGGCAGGCTCAATATTGCGCTTCCATTGTTCTGCACCCTACAAACAACACCCGGAGTTCCCTGATATACAAATTGACAACCAAATTCCCCTTTATTTTTCCCCTCTACTTTCCCTTTCTGGTTACTTATTCATCTTTCTGAAAATGTCTCATGCTTTTATATCACGAGTCTGACCGACCGCTTCCCCATTCCATACTTAGCCACTTTTTTGATTGTCGATTCCCGGGCAGGCGCGCTCAACATTTCACTTCCATTGTTCCGCGACCTACAAACAACACTCGGAGTTCTGCGATATACAAATTGACCGTCGAACTCCACCATCATGCCCTATGCCATGTTACAAATTTTGTAGTCAAAATTTCAGAGACATACAATTTGATCGTCGGGCCCTCACATCTCCAGAGTATAACTTGTGACCCCATTTTGAAACCCAACCGACCACTTTCCATACTTTTCCATTTCTTGGAATCTCTTTCATGGGTCGTCCGGTTGGCGGGTTCACAAAATATCCAATCCTTAATCGCTCTTCGTCGTCCCTGCCACCTTCACACTTCTTTCTAAGTATGCAATTATTAAGATTTAATGCTAACAGATCGTAATGCAGGAACCGTAAATATTGTCATTAATGAGCGAAAGGCTTGAGGAGATCTCCCATTAATATGCATAAAACCAATATTTGTGGAGGGTTATATTATCCCTCCTGAGCATTCATTTCAAACATCATGGAATCTCTTTCACGCGTTGTTGGGTTGGGGTCTTCACGAAATCACCAATCCTTAATCGCTATTCATCATCCCTGCCACCTTCACACTTCTTTCTAAGTATGCAATTAGTAATTTTTAATGGTAACATCTCGTTACACAGGAATCGTAGATATTGTCATTAATCAACGAAAGGATCGAGGAGATCTCCCATTGATACGCATTAAACCAATATTTGCAGAGGGTTATATTATCCCTTCTAAGTATTCATTTCAAACATCATCTGGATAAAACAGATGTTCTCATCAAATTATGGCAGCAGCTCGACAACAGTTCTATGGCGATAGAGTAAACACCTTCGGGCATGATGACCAGAACTTCCAGTGGTCCAGGGCATATTCTTACTACTCATCCCCTTCTTCCTAGAAGGAAGTAATTTGAACGTCTGGAATTTATCATGCAGGTTGTGTCCCTGAAGTCTTTGACTGTAAGGAGATGGTCTCTTGGTGCATCGAGAGATATATTTCAAGACAAATAATTATTCAATTGTGGGACTAGTCTCTTGTTTCTTTATCACCTCGGGTCTTCTGCAAGATGTTAAAATTTCCCGAGCCAAAATTGACCTTCAGAGGAGAAGACTACAAGGAGTTCCTAAAAAATCATGATAATTAGTTTTGTATGCATGTTCAAGAGCTTTTCGATGCCTTCTACATGTTGTTGCACTAGATGAACAACACATAATTGTTTGCATGTTTTTTTTTGTAGCTCCTCTACCTGTATTTATGAAAAGTATGTTCAATGCTTCGGTGCAAAGAACACAATCCAATGTATATGGATAAATATATATTACCCACTATTTTTCTTATAGATTTACTATTAAAAACTTTACTTGGAATCTTGGTTGGGGCTTCTTTGTTGGATTTAACAAATCTTCTCATTTGCATGGTTTGATAGTTTCATAATTCTTAAATGTTGTATTGACTCAAGTAATGTGATCAAATACTAAGCATAGAAATATTATGTGACAATGCATTGTGTCGATCACAAAAGGATTCTACGGAAACATAAATGAATTTCACACACAGTTTGAAACCAACATTCAATTCCATTCGTAATGTAGATAGAACATAGCAACACTAATTCACGATGCAAGAGTTGGGGCCCTGCCCAAGAAGTTTCATTCTCATCTCAACATTACTGAGCAAACGATCACTTATTTCCCTCTCTCTTCCTTTATTCCTTCACTTGAGAAGGAAGCATACTATTGGTTGTCCATCCCTTGACCTCTATTTGAGCACTTTTACTTTATTAATGAAATTACCAAAATTCTTCTTTGCAAATATTTTGAAAAAAATGATATATGCTAGTTGAAGTCAAATGGGGCTCTGATATCAACCAAAAAATTAAAATTCAAGTTCGTCGTTGTTATACTTACGATGAAGTTGACAGTACAATAAGTTTATTTCAACAACCCTCCATTGATTTCTCTATAGCTTTTCAATGCTTCTCTTATGAAAACACATCCTGGAAAGTATAACTATGACTCACTTTCTCTATTCTTTGATTGAAGAGCCTATAGAGCTGTCTAATTGACCTCATAGTTACTATTTCTCCTAATGTCTTCACCTGAGTGCTAAAGGGCATAGCCAGGCCACCGAAAGTTTGGAATGGTCGTTCTTTTGAATTTGTTGGTGAGTTAGAGGGTTGTTTCACCAAGACAAAAGCATGGTCAAATTGGCAAGATGCTATGGATGAGGGTTCTCCTTGGATGGTAGCATAGTAATGATAAACAAGTGAAATAATAGAGGTAAAAACAAGAGGGAAACAAAAAAGCATTCAATGAATACTCTATTGCAAGAAGTTTAATACTTAAAATAATATTCAAGGCATTAAAAAATGTATCAAAAACACAATTACTCCCATAGGTTGCAATAAAAACAAATCTTCATCAATCCATTAGTTGAGGCACCCTAGTCATCTGAAATTACCAATATCCCAATCTACCAAATCGACCTCCCTATTATCGGATCGACAAAGATGAATATTATGGGATTAGAGAATTTTTTTGTGTGAAAATTGAATTGGAAAAAATTGTTACTTATTCTAGTTTTTTTAAGACCTTATCACAGTAAGAATGAAAAATTATGCTAACCCATTGTTATCTACAAAATCCAATCATCAGTAGCGTCTATAAATCAACTATACAAAGTTATAGCTAAAAATCAATTTATAGTTTATATAAACATTTTCTCACACCCTTTTTAATGATACAAACATAATACAAATCAAGTATGTGGATAAAATATTGGACTAGAAAATGATGATTTGGCAACAATGGGGCTTGTTTGAGACCAATTCCCGCTTCCGAAAATTGCCCTCCCCTTTTCTATTTTCCCACTCTCTTTTATCCCCTTCTTTTCCCTCTTCTATACTTAACCGAATTCCCCTTTCTTTTTCCCCTCTACTTTCTCTTTTTGGTTACTTAGTCATTTTTTCGAAAATGTCTAAGTGCGTGGGTTGGAGGAATCATGGGTTCACATTTCCACTCATGATTTTATATCACGACTCCGACCCACAACTTCCCCATTCTAGACTTAGCCACTTTTTCCATTGCGGGTTCCTGAGAAGGTGAGCTCTATATGACACTTCCATTGTTCTGTGAACAACAAACAACACCCGGAGTTCCACGATAAACAAATTGACAGTCAGACTCCCCCATCATGCCCTCTTTCGTGTTACACATTTTGCACTCAAAATTTCCAAGACACACAATTTGACTGTCAGGCCCTCACATCTCCTGAGAATCCCTTGTCACCCTATTTTGAATCTCGACCGATCGCTTTCCATACTTAGCCATTTCTTGGAATCTCTTTCACGGATCGTCGGGTTGGAAGGTTCACGAAATCTCCAATTCTTAATCATTGTTCCCTGTGCCCACCACCTTTGCACTTCTTTCCAAGTATGCAATTAGTAAGATTTAATGATAACAAATCATCATGCAGAAATTGTAAATATTGTCATTAATGAGTGAAATGCTTGAGGAGATAGTCACACTGACTATCCCTACACAAATTGTCTAGAAATATCCAGAAAAGATCTTGCTAGGTAATGGGATATCCATTACAAATTTCAATATATTACCGAAAAGGAGTGTTGGAAGTAGGCCAAAGAATAAATAAAGGCTATTTTGGGAAGGAAGGCATTCACGAGGAAAATAATCTAATCTTGTAATAAGCTAATTTTGATATACAACCTAATCTAACTATTTCTAAGTAGATATTAGTATGATGAATGAATGAAGTTGGTTATATTCCATGCATAATCATGAATGAAATTATATTTCTTTAATAAGTTAAATAGAACTCTCATCGCACACTTCTCAGATCTCCACTCAATCCTAGACTGCAAACACTTGAGTATTGAAATCACCCATTAAGACTATCTTGGGTGAGACTGCACAATGCACTCTGTGCACTGCGTTTCCTTCTGGTTTACCAGGAGGGTCGATAGTTTTAGAGGATTTGTTGGAACCCCAGTAGACATGAACCCTAGGTCAATCATGACTAGGATATAAACTTAGATGTATAAACTATAACCAACAAATGGTTTTGTTGTCGTCGGTTGGAATAGTATAGGATTGAATAGATGGGATCTGTTGAAAATTTGTAAGATCTGTGGAAGGCAGGTCAAGAGAATACTGAATCGAACGATAGGAAGGTGAAAATAATGTGTCGCTAGAAGGGAATGTTGAGACCATGTAATATCACAAAATCAAAGATCGAAAGATGGTTGAAGACAAAAGAACTAGAGTTTGTGCCAAAAGATAACAGAAACCCTAGAGTAACACCGCGCAAATATCTTGAGAGATACGTGTTCACTGATCTACATGAAGTTTTTTCTGTGATTTTCCACACTTATTACAAGAGTGGATATTGAGGTTGAAGGATAACCACACAACAAACCGGATCTGACAGTTAGAGTGGACCTCAGTTTAGATTGAGCAGTTACAACATGTGACCAAAAAATTCACCCGCGCAATAGATTTTTGGCTTGATAGTATTGTAGCAGGTTTTATAGAAAAATTTGCAGTAGATACATCGAAGTCATGCAATGCAATGGATAAAGAGTTTCTATGCGGGCCTTGGGGAAGGTATATTAGATCGTTGTATACTTGTATTAAGATATTGTTATATAACAAAGGTGTAATGACAATGGAGTCAGACAACTTAACTTCCCTGCGTGCATGGGGGAAGGGGGGAAGCACTGACAGAAAGAGGAGAAATGGAAGATGAAATGGATATAGGAAAGAAGGAGGAACCCTTGGACCCAATCATGATGGACGACGACCAGATCAAGCGGATCATGGAGACAGCTAGAAAGACGCGTAGTGGAGTACCCTACCAATACAAGGTGAATACAAAGGAGAAAGCCGTATCCACGAGGGAAGGCTTGGAGAGCGATGAAGAAGAGGTATAGGTTCTCCGAGTTGAGGAGCAGATTGAGGAAATCATGCGCACAACATATGAAAGGAAGACGAGAGGTCCAAGAGTGGGAAGAGAAGGAAGCAATCCTATCCATATTAATGTCAGTGTGGAAGCCATAAACCCATGTGTGACTAATACAAAAAATATAACACCACCGTTTAGACAACCGAATTTCGGGAGAAGAAAGACAGTAGGAAGTACATATACACAATGAAAAACAATCGTAGGATCCAGTTCGGGAAGAACTATTAAAGTATCTACACTGCGTTGAGGTATTAGTTCAGCATTTAGGATGGCAGGACACTATCCCACCATCAGGTTACCTGAATTCAGAGTAGAAGCGTCGAAGGACCTGGAAAAACATTTGTTTATATATGAAAAGATTTGGGAAGAAAACCAGATCACAGACGAAGATACTAAACTTGCAAAGTTAGCAATTACACTAAGGTATTGCGCACTGGATTGGTATATGATTTTAGCTACAAACAATCCACCAGCGACAACCAGAGCAATTGCGGACATCAAGAAATTGTTGATAAATGAGTTTCAGAAGACAAGTTCGAAGGATCAGTACATGAATGAGATGATAGAGATTAAAAAAAAACTAGGAGAATCTGTATGTGATATTGACCATAGATTCAAGCGATTGAAAGGAAATTTGAAATATCTCATGACCTATATGCAACACAGGCACCTATTCGTCAATTCACTACTTCCACACTTAAAATATCCATTGCGACAACAGAAGTTTCAGACATAGGCAGAGGTTCTACAAGCAACCCTGCAACTGGAAGAAAACCAATATCAACAGACAGATCCAACCATCGAAGAGCTAAAGGATAATTTGAAGAACTTAACATTTCAGCTAAACCAGAACAAAAGTAAGCACAATTGAGAAGTTTTTTGGTGTACCACATGAAGGATGGAAGGACACCACAAGAATGAATGTCCAACATTCACGCAGTACATGGAAGTCAGAAAGATAAATCTGTTACCAACGGGAAGACTATGGTGTGAAATATGTAAGAAACTGGGCCACGATCCATATCATTGCCCAATGATGCAGAAATATGAGACAGTCCCAAAGAGTTCATATTGCAAATTTTGCATGTCAGTGGGACATGATGACAAAGTTTGTAGAACTATGGATTTGATGTGAGAGATGACATCAAATACATATAGGGTGCAGGCATAAATGATGACTGAGCAATCCGCACCACAGTTTAACCAAGTTCCAGCCCCATACAATATTGCAAAGAAGCAGTATAATACTGCACAACAACCATATAATACCATGCAGCCATAGTATAACACAGCGCAACCTCAGTACAATACCGTGTAGTACAATCAGGTGCCTTAGTATAACGTGCCGAGAGGAGATCGAGTTGTCTTTAGAGGTGGAGGACGAGCAAGAGGAGGTTTTGGAAGAGGTAGAGGACCAGTGGTATGTCAAAACTGTCAACAACTAGGACATTATGTAAGATAATTTCCACTTCCACTAACAACTTGTATGTATTGTCATGCATCGAATCATGACACAGAAGAATGTCCTACGTTACTGGGGAAGATCCAAGAAAAGATAAATCAGAACAACTAGAATTTTCAGTGGATTTCAGCGGAAGCGAGGGATGAAGGATGAAACATCAACATAGTTACGTGTGGAGGAGCTAAAACAGGAAACGATGCAGCTCGACCAGAGCCAGTACAACACCAGTGGGTGAAGAAGAATGTCGAACCAAGGATACAGTTCCACATGTAGAACAAGAAGGAAACATTTGAGCAAGACAAACAAGAATTCTTGAAGCAAGACACCGCGTCGACTTCAATTGCGCAGTAGAGAAAGGAAGCGCCAGAGTACGATATTCCTCCATCATTGAATCATATCAAGGAAATGCAGCCCCTAGGACAAGTAAGTGAAATCAAAATCTTTTTTCAATCATGTCTAAAACTACTGAATGATCCATCCTCTATCACAATATTGCAAAACATATTAGAAAATTGTAGCATAGAGACAGAAGAAAATCAGGAACAAAAAATAGTCAATCACCTACATACAAGGAGAAGAACAAGTAGGGAGTTTAGGTTGAACTCCAACATCGAAGATTTCAACATGGGAGATATCATACTAGATCTAGGATCTGAAGTCAATGTATTACCCAAGAAGACATGGCAATGTATGGGAGAGCCCACATTAGGATATTTTCTTGTTCATCTTGTTGGCACAGGGGCACACCCAAGGTTCAATGCTTCAACAATGCACCAACAAAACCCTAACTATCGACTCTTTCAGAAACAACTGCGAAGAAGATGAAGTCTCACCCGAGTGTTATAGGAGAATCCTCCTGCAGACAAGTGGATTTCCTCTTGGATACTAGACCCCTATGACCAAGACAGAAAAGTGTTATTGTGGACACTGACATTCCTTTTCATGAAGAAGAAGAAGTAAGAAGGGTAAATATGTTTTACCGATGTTTTTCCTTGCTCAATCTAGGATGATCTTGATCTTCATGTTCTTTAGAAGGTCCTGCAACACAATGAGCAACAAAAACGAGACATACTTCCTACTCTACTATGATTAGCTTCATAATGGATCTATAACATAAACAAGTTCATGAAATGTACAAAAACATTAAAGGAAACATGCCAAACATAGATTTATATTAATGAAAACAAAGTGAAATGCTTATAGCCATAGATCTAGGTGCAGCAGCTTCACCAAGCTCTCTTTGTCCAGACCCCTGCTCAAATAATCCACACACAAAATGATGATTCTTCAATGATATCTCCCTTATGAGATCATAAGTTTGATGCCTTACAATGTCTCTATCTGCTTTTTCCATGAGAAGGCCTCCTTATATAATCTTGGAGAGACCCAACCACCTTAGAGATTCTTGGGATAGGTTGAGGATATTTCTCCTTTAGTTGTGGATCCTCCCTAAGATTGAGCCTTGACCTTAGATTCGAATCCAACAAACTCCAGAGAAGAGGGGTATTTTTCCCTGATTTTTCTCAACAGTCAAAGATCTCTTGAAATAGCCTAGCGCTCCCTCAAAAGGGTACACAGAGCGTTGCAAATATCTCCCAAATAAGGCTAGGGAGTGCTGGCACTCCCTGACAGTGGTTAGGGGAGCACTGCCCAAATTTTCCCTAAAAAATCCCATCACTCCCCCAAAATGGTTCACAGAGTGCTGGAACACTCCCCCAAAGAAGACTAGAGAGCATTGGCACTCCTTGATAGTGGGTAGGGGAGTGCTAGCCTACAAAATTGACTTTTAAGTGGTTTTCTTCATGGAAAATTCTTTGTACTCTTCATCAGATGATTTCTCTTCCTAAAACCAATCTTAAGTGTCACTGTGATGTCGTTAGAGACATGACATAGGTGAGATGGAAGTATGATGTTTACGACACTTGTGACACTTGTGCTCAAGATGCAACACTTACAACACTTGTAATGACGACACTTGCGACACTATTGAAGTGAGTAATTTTGATGTGTAACAGATTGCCCCCCAAAGTGCAAAGTTAGAAGACATAAATTGATGACTAGAGTACTTTGTAGACTTTTTCAAGCAAGGGTATGGACTCGGAGAACCTAGTAGAAGCTGCACACAACCATCAAACAAATATTATGATATGTTTCAAACCCAAGGCAGGCATACCTATGCTTGGGTGATAAAGACTTGCAAGGTATGGCCGCCATAAAATACACTACGGATCCATAATTATATTAAGAAAGAGTATAGCCAGCAAAGATACAATGTGGATCTATACTTCCATGACATGAATTGATCGTAGCCACGAAGAATACACAGTGGATCTACGAGACGAAAAGACATATCCATGAACAATACAAAGTGGATCTATGTGACAATATATGTGTCAACGTTCAAAAGAAACTCTATCACAACCTGGGCAAAGTACATATAAGAGTGATGACTCAACCCAGGGTCTTCTTACCGATCCTGATGTAGTATGAATCTAACCATGTGAATAGATGTCCTGATGTCAAACATGTTAGAAACCACTTGATTACCTGTCAATGAGGTAAATCGTTAACAAGCACGAGGGAAATCACCAATGATGTCAATGATTCCCAAGGTACTCTAGTACATTTCAATGAATGTGAATGGATGAGCTGAAGTCGAAAATCTATGGAATCATCCGATCGAAGGTCAATGATGTAAACCCACTATCGGAAGTGAGGAGGCTTGCCATTGAGGTAGGAAGACCTCAAGGTACTAATTGGTTTCTAAGTCTATTTCCTGGATAATGTGCTAAATTCGATAGGAATAGACTCATAGAAGGAGGGCCTTGGTGTATCCCCCATCAATGACACGAAACTGACACAGAGATGTAATTGGTGGATCAAATGAACATGGACTAATACGGGAATTTGTGATGGTTGACTCTTGAGGTAGATACTTCCCTTGAACACTAAGGCATGACAGCAGAAAACTTGACATGGAACAAAACGTGATAATGCAGTGGATACTGTGACTTTCATCGGGTGACCCAAAGGAGTAAGAAAAATCGGAGGATTGGTTCAGTCTAGAGGTTCAGTGGATTAAAATGCATGCAAAGACAAAGTGCCATGTTCAAGGGAGACTGCAAGAGTTACTTGTAATGTTCTCAAAAACTACTTGGCTTGCTTCCATCAATTTTTTCCCCATCCAGATAGACGAGTACCTCTTTTTGATTTAACAAGCTCGAGGAGGGCAACACATCCTCGATAGAACTCACCTTCAATAAGTTCCTCTTCCTTTGTTTAACGAACTGTAAGAAGTAAGGGTTCAGTCCCCTATGGTCCCTTCAATGTATGATTGTTTAACGAGTCCAGAGAAGGTAAACTCGGTGGTTTTTCATATTTAGAGAGTTTGAAAATGACTTAGGGATGACTCCAGTGTTGTCCTTTTTCATATTGTTAGTCTTGCGAGGCCAAAAAAGAGATAAATTATCACTCAAAAGATTCCCTTTCAAACCTTTTAATGAGTGGGAAAGGAAGCAAGATCACTCGACAATATTTTCATGTTTAGAGAGTCTGAAAAGATCTTAAAGACGACTCCAGGGGGTTCCTTTTTCGTGTGTCCACGTGAGTTCTAAAAAGAGATACAATTTTACTCGGTTGCATTCTCATGTTTTTTTGAGCATGAGAAGGAACAAAGACCATGTTCGTTATTGGTTTCATTTTTACACAAGCTTGAAACAAAATTAAAGTATGCTTGTAAATTCCCACGGTAAATTCCAAAGGTTGGGATACCTATGGATGGTTGGTACTCTACCCCCAGCTTGAAAATCTAGTAGCATAACTCTAGAATGATGATCAAAGGATGGAGACATGCCCCCCAAGCTTCAATTCATTCACCAACATTGAGGTTTTCACCAATTTCTATACGATATGGAGAAAAAGGATATAGGTGGATGAAATGAAGGTTTGAATATGAGACCTAACGAAAGAATCGACTTGGCATCTATGAGATCTAGTGAGAGAATCGACCTAACGAGAGAGGTGACTGTTTAATTTTTTAACGAGATTGAAACAAAAAAAGAACTATGCTCAAGGCTCCGTATTCAATCCCCATATTTTTGTTTCATTTTTTAATGAGCTTGCTACAGAGAGAAAAACTATGCTCGTAGCCTCTATTTCATTTTTTAACAAGCTTGCCATAGAGAGGAAAACTGGGCTCGTGACTTCTGTTTCATTTTTAAAAAAAAATTCCACATAGAAGAGAAACTATGCTCATGGACTCTTCTTGATCATGGACTCCAAGAGGATAACGCTCTGGAAGGACACCATGTCAAGGGACAAAACTCGATCATGGATTCCAAGAGATCTTCACTGGATGGAAGAAGAATGCTCTGGAAGGAACACAAGTCAAGGGTCTCATCAGGGGTAAGGAGATCAGGCTCCAGTATCCCTACTGAAGAGATCACCATGTCAACTACCGGATCTAAGTCATTAGAAGTTGAAGTCATGGATGACAACGCCACATAATTGACCTGTGGCAGAGGTGATATCGTCTACATATAAGACCTATTTAGGGAGGTCATTGGGTTGATGGTCAAGTCAAGGTCAATGAACAAAAGTTGATCAATAGTCACCATTCTTCCATCGTGAGGGAAATATATCACACAAAAGAGAGTGGACACAATATATTTCATTGCATAGACATAATCTCGCCCAATGAGTAAATCGAAATCCAAGGGGTCCTGGACTACCATAACATCAATAAAGACAGTTTTCCATCCCAAAGTTATGGGAAACTGAGGAAGGATCCCTAAAGGGTGACTAGTTCTTCATTTAAAAGAGAATAGATTCTAGGTAACCGGCACAAGCTGAGGATAACCCAAATCTTGCCAGGCAATAGAGGACAAAATACTGACGAATGAAACTTCATCTATCAGCACATGAGGAACGTCCCGACCAAAAACCTGTACTATAATCTTGAAAGGAATGTGAGAGGGAAGACGAGGTCCAGTTAGCACACCACAATAAAAAAGGATGGCCTCATTACTTTTATGGGGTTTCACGGGAGAAGGAGGAATGCCCCCTAGCACAGTAGATTTTGTATCAACGAGAAAAACATGGGAAGAATTGGGTTTACTCTCTAGAGGGAGAGTAGGATCGATTGATAATGACACAAATCAACCACCTGGGTTTCATTATCCAAGGGGAGAATGGGGTCAACAACTGGAAAATGATCAATTTCTTGGGTTGCACTCTCTAACGGGAGAGCGGTATCGACTAAAGATAGGATTGGATCAACCACTTTGTCAATTGGTTCAACTAAGGACGTGACCAGATTGACAATATGATCAATTGGACTGACCGATGAAGGGACCGGAGCAACCATTTTGGCACTCGTCAGAGGAGGAGTTGGATTGACCACGTTGGCACTCTTCAGATGAAGGGTGGGACTGAAAAATAATAGGATTGGATCAATTACTTGGGTTTCACTTTTCATATGAAAATTGGGGCTGATTGATGATGGAACTGGATCAGCTACTTTGGTTAGTGGTTCAATCGAGGACGAAACTAGATTGACCACCTGATCAGCCAGAATGACCGGGGATGGAACCATATTGGCCATTATATCAACTAATGATGGGTTGGGGGAAATATTATGATAACTGGTTGGGAGTTGAATCTCTTCCAAAAGAGAAGAAGCCTCGTCCATACGAGGAAAAAGGTGAGAATAATGATCACCTTTGCATAACATACAAGGAAATTTGACAGTTGTCTTCTTCTTACAATCCTTAATTTCACTAGTTGACAGGGTGTCACCAGCATGTCGAGAATGGGTCAATGACATGGGGGACCACATTTCTAATACCTTGGGAAGACCATGGAAATCCCTCAGAAAGTGGTCACCCTTACAAAGATTGTAAGGGAATTTGGGTTTCATATTCTTCATTTTAATCTTATCGACCTCATCAACACTCCCAGTACAATTAATAGTAGTTGGTTGCTTGGATCCAACATCTAATGTAGTTGGAGGCTTGGTCCCTTTTTGGTTATTCTTCTTCTCTTTTCATTTCTTCTTCTTCTTATCAACCTGGCTACTTGCTTTAGAGATTTCACTAGGCGAAGAAGGAGAAATGGAAGGAGACATGATGGGCGAAGAAGGAGAAAGGTCGACATGAGGTTGATGTCTGGGTGGTGTACTGACATCTGAAGTATTAGGTGCAATTGAAGCACTGGGAGGATTCGAGATCACCGGAGTGGGGAATAACCAAACCAGTAATCCGATGGTGAGTCCTGGAAGACTCAGTGTGGCAATGTGTAGAGGACCAAAGTTTCCAAATGAAGGAAAGGTGAAAGGTTCCCCAAGACAAGGGGTTCTTCCATTGTTACTCCCAAGAGTTGATTCCATTAACACTGACTCAACCTAAGTTCCACTAAGTAAAACAAACAACACACGCTATGAATCTAAAAGCAAACAATCAAACAAAACTTCCCACAATGAAACCACTAGTTGGTGATGAAATCCAACATCACGAGAACAAAGTAAGAAGGGGTTGAGATAGAGTGGGTGGAAAAGTTACGTTGATGACCTACTTAATGGATTTACGCCTTCATGAAAGCTCCCACGCATAATTGTGGGTATACCCTCCAAGGAGCCTGAGTGAGTTTGGCCAACGTTGATTCCAGGTACCATGAAGACTTGCCCCTCCATAGTCACCTTATGTAAATACCCTAAAGAGATATGCCACTAAGGTTACCAACTACAACAATGATGCCTAGGGAAATAGTCAACAGTCCAATCCACACCCGAGGGCAAGGTATATGGACCTAAATCAACTTGAAAGGATTCCACTCGTCATTATGGGTATTGTTGGAATATTTATTACGGACATAAGGTAGAGTATTTGTTTGTCATTGATGGAAAGCTTAGCCTGACGATGATGAACAAGAGAAAGTGGCAAGACCAACAGCACAACGATGATGGCATGGAAAGATCAGAAGCGTAATCTTAGGAGGAGGAGAAACAATGATTGTTGGATCACCCATCCTGAATTCCCGATGGTCATCAGATCTAAATTAAGACAGGAGGAGCGAGCAGAAGAGGAGAACAGATCTCAGGCATTAGATCTGAATGCGAAGACTGACCATCATTGGATCCAGAAGAAGGAGAACGATATTTAAGTACAATATGAAGTGGGATTATAAAGTCCCAAAAGTAGGAGGACCGTCGATCCAAGAAGGACATGTGGCAAAAGATCAGGGCATGAAAAAAACTTTGTTTCAGAGTTTCACAAATCGGGAAATCCAAAAGGAGGAGGTGCTCTAACTGCTCAAACTTGCGATACGCGAAATCACGATAAACATTCCTGACCGTTGGATGTAGACTACACGTGGTGAGAGGTTAGACTTTCGCTGACTGGAAAGTCAAAGGAAGGAGGAGCTCTATCCTTTGAAATCACGAAATGCGAAACTGCGGTTCAATCTGAGTCGTTGATCAAGGGAGAGCATGGACCATTGATCTAGCTCCATTTGGGAGTTTCGGATACCGAAAGTTGGAGGAGTCAAGGAAGCAACTCACGACATAAACGTCGATATGTGAAATCACGAAACACTCTCGTGCTTAGCCCTTGGTCATAACTTATGGTCACATCGACGAAGGCTTAAGGGAAGGAGCCAATTTCTAAGCTCCTTTTTGGGGATCAAAACTTGGAGTGTCGATACCCTTCATCACAGAAATGCCAAAATGAGAAATTGCGAAACGCCTTTTGGCGAAGGCTATGGTCACCACCGGTGGTCATGAGAGGGGAAGGAGCTAGCATAGCTAGGATCCATTTCAGGTACTGGGAGTCAAGGAGTTAAAGAGACTCACGAAAGAATCCCCGAATCGCGAATCAAGGAAGATCTTTATGGATAAGTGCTTGGTCATCGTTGTGGGCACGTGAAGGAATGAGCTTGCAAGTTGCAAGACTCCATTTCCTGATCGAGAGTTGGAAGTGTCAATGTGACTCACAACAAAATTTGTGAAATGCGAAACTGAAGTGCCTCTTGATTAGGACTGTGTTTACAGCCAGTGGGCATATGGGATAAACAAAAGATCCTGCGGATTTAATCCAATGGTGCTGGTTAATTGGAATTTGATCGAAGGGCTACTGTCTCACCTCATGGTTAATTATTCAGTTAGTAGAACTAAATCATAGTTCTTGGACATTTGGCGTTTCATTTTCCAAGGCATTTTTCTTGGAGATTAGAGGTGTAACTGATTTTTGAGGAGAGCATAAGAGTGACATGCAACGACTGTGTAAATTTGGATGTTTTGACTGAAAAATGAGTTGAACTGTAGAAAGGTAAAATTACAGTAAGCACAGTGTGAAGAAAAATTAGAGATGAGGAACAAAAGATGAACAAAACAGAAAAGGTGAAGAGAGAAGAATGTGCACATATCAAAGAGCATGAGAAGGACAGAGAAAGAACAGATAGAAAGTGATAGCAAGTCAAACCAAGTATGAACAGAGCAGAAGAATAGTGTTGCAGAGAAGAATTACAGAACAGTGAATAAGTGGTAAGAATTGATATATTTGTATTGTTGGTTATTCAATCATTTATATAAAATCAGGGAGGTAGGGTGGTGCTAGGGAGGAATGTGGTCCTCTGATATTCAAATTGGTGCTTGAATATTGGAAGTTGTATCTTCCATATAGTTGTGGCTAGAAAAACAGGGTGGCAGGGTGGTGCTCGGGGAAAACACAGAGTTTTTTGTATGCAAGTTGGTGCTTGTATAAGTCCAGTTGGTGCTAGAACATTTAGGGAGTTGATGCTTCCTTCTAGTGGGTGCTAGATAAACTAGAGAGTTGGTTCTCTCAACAAGTTGGTGCTTGTATAAGTGGAAGTAGGTGCTTCCATCCAGTTGGTGTTGGAACACTCAGGGATGCTTCCTTCTAGTGGGTGCTAGAGAAACCAGAGAGTTGGTGCTCTCAACAAGTTGGAGCTTGTAAAACAGATGTAGTAGCCTCACATTGAGTTGGTGCTCAAATATAGATGATGTACATAACCTAAAACACTGCCTATCATTCGAAGAAGAAGAGGTTTTCTCCCTTTATGGGTTTCCTCATGAAAATATGTCTCTGTGTATATCTTATGTGTGACTGATGTTCATTATTTATGTTGTTCATATCTTGTATAATATTGATGGTCATTTGAAAGAGATTAAAAAAATATTTGAATAGTCATAAATTGTTTAAGCACAGTAACAACTGATTCACCCCCCCACTCAGTTGTCTTAGTAATTTCAACAATTGGTATCAGAGTGGGTTCCTTTTATTAAAGGTAGATCCGTAAGCTTAAACATGACAAGTCATGAAGGGACTTAAGCCAGTAAGACACCTCTATTTGATGGAACAAATTTTGCCTTCTGGAAGGTTAGAATGAGAACATACCTAATGGCTTTAGGTGTTGATGTTTGGGATGTAGTAGAGATCGGATACATAAAGCCTGTTGTGCTAGCTTCCAAGGATGATAAGTTAGAATTTAGCTTTAATGATAAGGGAATGAATGCTATCTTGAATGGACTTGCAGAAGCTGAGTTTGTAAAGGTGATGCATCTTCAAACTGCCAAAGAAATGTGGGATAAACTTATTAACAGTTATGAAGGAAATGAGAAAGTAAAAGATGCCAAACTTTAAACATATAGATTGAAGTTTGAACAACTAAAGATGAATGAAGATGAAATAGTCAACAAGTATTTTTTAAGAGTTGAAGAGCTTGTGAATTCCATGAAGGGTCTTGGTGAGAAAATTGAAGAATAATTTTTAGTTCAAAAGATTTTAAGATCTCTGCTTGATAAATTTAATCCAAAAGTCTCTACAATAGAATAACTAAATGATCTTAAAACTCTGACCATTGATCAAATCCTAGGAACTCTAATTGCATATGAAATGAGAATTAGCAAAGATAAATCCATTACTAGAGAAGCATCTTTTAAAGAAAACAAGAATATTGATTCAAAATTAGATGATATTGAGGCAAAATTTGTGAGAAGGTTAAAGAAAGGATCAGGAAAATATCAAGGCAATCTCCCTTTCAAATTTTTTAAATGTGGTAATATAGGTCATTTTTCATCTAAGTGTCCTCACCAGAAAAAGGATCAAAAATCTGATGATGAAAAGAGATACAAATTTAAGAAATATAGTAAAAATAAAAGTTTGTGTGCAAGCAATGACAACTCCTCAGAAGACATAGATAGTGATTCATCCTGTGAAGACAAAGTGAATGATTTTATGCTTATGGCTATGGGATATCTTGGTGATGAACATTCAGGAGGTGAAATGGATGACGAAGAAGCTGTGGTGGATATGGAAGGTGAATTAATCAGTTCTTTGGAAGAAATTGATAGACTCAGATGTAAGAAGAGAAAACAAAAACAGTTGTTGATGCAATTTAAAATGAATGATAAAAAACCTGATGAAGACTTTGTTCTACTAAAAGTGGAGTTAGAAGCGGAAAATAAAATAAAAGACATTATGAAACAACAAATATTGGAGAAGAAAGCAAGGTGTGAAGCCTTAGAAGAAGAGATAGTAAAAACTAGAAAATAAATGGAGAAGTTTAAGGCATTGTATCACCAAAATATGTCAAGTATTAAATCCTCTGAAGAATTAACTTCCATTCTAAATCATCAAAGGAATCCAAATTTGAAATATGGTTTGGGCTATGAAGAAGGATCAAGTAGTGATCATCCAAGTAATACAAAACCCATAAAGTTTGTCAAATCTACAATAATTGACAACAACCACTCTGCAGAAACAAAGAAAGAAAATCAGCCACCAAGAAGGAATGAAAGAAAAAGTACCAGAACTGAATCTGTAGATCAGAGAAACTATAAGCATGAAAGAAATCGACCCACTCAAAGAAGACAATCTTTTACCAGGTACAAAGGATTTTTCTATGGATATTTTTTTTTCTGTTCTAACTTTGGTCACAAAGCTATAAATTGTTCTTTAAGATTTAGATATGAACAATAAAGTTTTTCAAAGAATAATTATTTGCCACCACAAAGATTGAGACAACCAAGCAACAAGCAATCACAAATTATTAGTCATGTGATGACTGGGAGAAGGATACAGGTGAAACATAACAACAGTTATGAGCATAACAATTGTTATGATCTATTATTCAATGAACCAAAATGTTACAACTGCCATAATTATGGACATAAAGTTGTAGACTGTTGCTTAAGGAATTATAAGCCAGATTTGAATCCTACTGCTGAAAATTTCAAGGTTTGCAAGAAGAAAGAAGATGACAAGTGTGGACTAGTGTTATAATCCCAAAGACAAAATAATCCCTGGTATATTGATAGTGGATGTTCCAAACATATGACTGGAGACAAAAGTAAGTTTCTAACTCTAAGTGAAAACAAATCAGGAAATGTAACTTTTGGAAATGATGCACGAGGAAAAATAAAAGGTAAAGGAATGGTAAGTCTGAGTAATGGAAAAGGAAAAGATCAAGATGTGTTATTTGTAGATGTTCTGAAACATAATATTCTTAGTGTCAGTCAATTCTGTGACCGAGGATGTGAAGTGGTTTTTACTTCTAAATATTGTAAAATAAAGTCTGTGAATTCAGGACAGTTGGTTGCAAAAGGTATAAGAACATAAAACAATGTATATGTGTTAAAATAAGAAAAAGAAAAATGCCACTTAAGAAAGTATGATGAAAGCTAGCTATGGCATAGGAGACTTGTACATCTAAATTTTGATCATATAATCAAACTTAGAAACAATGGGGTGGTAAAGGATCTTCCAAAGATATCAAAGCAATATGATTCTGTTTGTAAACTGTGCCAGATAGGAAAGCTTACTCGAACACAGTTCAAATCTAAAAACTTCCCTTCAACAGAAAAACCTCTCCAGTTAGTACATATGGATTTATGCAGACCAACAAGGAAAGAAGGTATAGGAAAATAAAACTATTTTATGTTGATTATTGATAATTATTCTAGACTAACATGGGTTTCCTTTTTGAAGGAAAAATCTGAAGCATTTGAAAAATTCAAAGTGTTTAAAGCTCTAACTGAGAATCAAAAAGGAAAAAGGTTGAAAGCAGTAAGGTCTGATAGAGGAGGAGATTTTAGCTCATGGAACTTCAAAGAGTTCTGTGATAAACATGGGATCAAAAGAGAGTACACAATCCCAAGGACTCCACAGCAAAATGGAGTTGTTGAGAGGCAGAATAGATCAGTACAACAAATGGCAAGATCAATGATGAATGAAAGGAATATACCTCATACATATTGGGTGGAAGAAATCCATACAGTTGTTCACATTCTTAACAAAGCTCATCTCAGGCCACACAGTGACAAGACTCCTTATGAACTATGGTTTGGAAGACCTGCTTCAATCAATCATTTTAATGTCTTTGGGAGTAAATGTTATATCAAGAATAATGATGAAAATATTAGCAAATATGATGACAGGGTTGATGAAGGTATATTCTTAGGTTATGCTACAAACAATAAAGAATACAGATGATACAATAAGATGCTACATAAATTGGTTGATTGGATCAACATAAAGGTTGATGAAGAAGTCCCAGTCAGAAATGTAAGTAGCGTTGAACCAAGCACAAAAGATATAGTTGAAGATGAAGATGAAAAATTCGAAGGATAAGAAAGGGAAGAATCTGAATTAGATGAATATATGAATACTCAGGCTGACACAAATCAGCAGAAAGAAACAAAACCACCTCTCAGAATTGTTAGAAAGAATCATCCTGAAATTCAGATAATTGGAGATATAAATAAAGGAGTTCAGACAAGAAGGCAATTGATTAAATACTCAAAACAATATCATGTTTCCTTTTTATCTATGATTGAACCTAAAAATTTTGATGAAGCCAGCCAACATGATGATTGGATTAGAGATATGAATGAAGAATTTGATCATATTGAGAAGAACAATACTTGGGAGTTTGTTCCTAGACCTGAAGATAAGAATGTAATAGGCTCCAAATGGGTGTTCAAGAATAAAATGAATGAAAAAGGACAATTTGTCAGGAATAAATCCAGATTGGTCTGTAACGGGTATGCACAAGTTGAAGGTCGGGATTTTGATGAAACTTTTTCACCAGTGGCAAGATTGGAAGCCATCATAATGTTTCTTGCATATTCATGTCATAAGAACTTTAAAGTGAATCAGATGGATGTTAAGTCAACATTTCTTAATGGAGATCTAGAGGAAGAAGTATATATGGAGCAACCTGAAGGATTCTCATTGACAAATAATCTTGATTATGTTTGCAAGCTGAAGAAGGCCTTATATGGACTGAAACAAGCACCATGAACTTGGTATTATAGTCTGGACAAATTTTTACAAGACAAAGGGTTCAAGAAAGGTATTGTTGACATCAATCTTTACATTAAGTCTGAAGGTGATAATTTACTAGTTGTTTTGGTTTATGTAGATGATATTATTTTTGGCTGTACTAATGAATCCTCTGTCTATTGGTTTGCTAACTCTATGAAAAAAAAGTTTTATATGTCCATAATAGGAGAACTGTCATACTTACTTGGTTTACAAGTAAATCAAACTTCTACAGGAATATTTATCTCACAAGAAAAATATTTGAAAGAGATCATGAAGAAATTTTAGATGGAATATTCTTCTCATGTTAGTACACCTATGGTGGTTGGTTGAAATCTCAGTAAAGATGATATTTCACCTGATGTTGATCAAAAGACATATTGCTCAATGATAGGTAGTCTTTTGTACATCACAGCATCTTGTCCTGATATAATGCAAGTTGTTGTAATGGTAGGTCATTATCAGTATGCTCCTAAACAAAGTCATTTGGTAGTTGTAACAAGGATATTCAAATACTTGAAGGGCACAATGACTTATGGTATGTGGTATCCCAAAAATCAGAATTTCCAGTTAACTGCTTATTCAGATGCATATTGGGCAAATTGTGTGGATGAGAGAAAGAGCACCAGTGGAGGTGCATTCTTCTTGGGTGACTCGTTGGTAGCATGGATTAGTAAGAAGCAAGGATCTATTTCCTTATCAACTACAGAGGCAGAGTACATTGCTGCTGCCACTTGTTGCACTCAGATTTTATGGATGATCCAAACTCTTGCAGATTTGAAGGTAAATTTGACTGATCCAATTACAATTCACTGTGATAACACTAGTGCCATTAGTGTCTCCAAGAATCCTTTTCTTCATTCCAAGACTAAGAATATCTTAATAAAATACCATTTTCTCAGAGAAAAAGTTACAAACAGAGTTGTTCAGCTGAATTATATTCCTTCCACAGAATAGATAGCTGATATCTTTACTAAACCATTACCAGCGATCCCTTTTGGATATCTTCATCATAAGTTGGGGGTTATAAATTCTTTCGTCTAATCTGTTTGCCTGGTCAGGGGGAGTAATTATTGAATATTTTTTGTATTTCTAAGATGTTCATAGTTGACAGGGGGAGTATGTACTGCAACAGCTCAGGGGAAGTGTGTTTCTTCTTTGACATTGATGTCAAAGGGGGAGAAAGTGTGGTAATGGTAAGGATGCTACAGTGGTATGGTTGTATGTCTAGGAAGACTAGTGTTCAGGTTCTTCAAGGTTTCCATCAATGCCAAAGGGGGAGATTGTTGGCATATTTATTATGAACAGAAGGCAAAGTATTTGTTTGTCATTGAAGGAAAGATCTACCCGACGATGACGAACAAGAGAAAGTGGCAAGACCAGTAGCACAACGATTATGGCATGCAAAGATCAGAAGCATAAGCTCAGGAGGAGGAGAAATAGTGATCGTTGGATCACCCATCCCAAATTCCCAATGATCGTCAGATCTGAATTAAGACAGGAGGAGCGCACAGAAGAGGAGAACAGATCTCAGGCATCAGATCTGAATGCGAAGATCGACCATCGTCGGATACAGAAGAAGGAGCATGATATTTAAGTACAATATGAAGCGGGATTACAAAGTCTCGAAAGCAGGAGGACCGTTGATCAAAGAAGGACACGTGGTGAAAGATCAGGGCACGAAAAAAAATCTATATCGGATTTTCGCAGATCGGGAAATCCAAAAGGAGGAGGTGCTCTAACTCCTCAAATTTGCAATATGAGAAATCGCGATAAACATTCCTGCCATTGGATGCAGACTACACGTGGCGAGAGGTCATATTTTTGTTGACTGGAAAGTCAAAGGAAGAAGGAGCTCTATCCTTTGAAATCGTGAAATGTGAAATCGTGATTCAATCTGAGTCATTGATCAAGGGAGAGCGTGGACCATTGATCTGGCTCCATTTCGGAGTTTTGGATACCGAGAGTTGGAGGAGTCAAAGAAGCAACTCATGACTGAAACACTGATATGAAAAATTGTGAAACACTCTCATGCTTAGCCCCTGGTCATAACGTATGGTCACATCGACGAAGTCTTAAGGGAAGGAGCTAATTGCTAAGCTCCATTTCATGAATCACAACTTGGAGTGTCGAGACCCTTCATCACAGGAATGCTGAAATGCAAAATTTCCAAACGCCTTTTGGCATAGGCTGTGGTCACCGCTGGTGGTCATGAGAGGGGAAGGAGCTAGCGTAGCTAGGCTCCATTTTGGGTATCGGGAGTCAAGGAGTCAAGGAGACTCATGGAATAATCCCTGAATCGAGAATCGTGAAAGATATTTATGGATAAGCGCTTCATCATCGCTGTGGGCACATGAAGGAAAGAGGTTGCAAGTTGCAAGGCTCCATTTCGTGATCGAGAATTGGAAGAGTCAATGTGACTTGCAACAAAATTCGCAAAACGCGAAACCGAAGTGCCTCTTGATTAGGCCCATGGTCACAGCTAGTGGGCATATGGGATAAATGCAATATCCTATAGATTTAATCCAATGGTGTTGGTTAATTGGAATTTGATCGAAGGGCTATTGTCTCACCTCACAGTTAATTATTCAGTTAGCATCACTGAATCATAGTTCTTGGACGTTTGGCGTTTTAATTGCTGAGGCATTTTTCTTGCAGATTCAAGGTGTAACTGATTTTGGAGGAGAGCATAAGAGTGACATGTAGTGACTATGTAAGGTTGGTTGTTATGACTGAAAAATGAGTTGAACTATAGAAAGGTAAAATTACAGGATGCGCAGTGTGAAGAAAACTTAGAGATGAGGAAGAGAAGTTGAACACAACTGAAAAGGTGAAGAGAGAAGAATGTGCACATATCAAAGAGCATGAGAAGGATAGAGAAAGAACATATAGAAAGAGACGGAAAGTCAAACCAAGTATGAACAGAGTAGAAGAATAGTGTAGTAGAGAAGAATTGCAGAACAATGAAGAAGTGGTAAGAATTGATATATCCGTATTGTTGGTTATTCAGTCATTTATATAAAATTGGGGAGGCATTCTGGTGCTAGGGAGGATTGTGGTCCTCTGATATTCAAGTTGGTGCTTGAATATTGGAAGTTGTATCTTCCATCTAGTTGTGGCTAGAAAAAAAAGGTGGCAGGTTGGTGCTCGGGGAAAACACAGAGTTTTATGTATGCAAGTTGGTGCTTGTATAAGTCCAGTTGGTGCTGGAACATTTAGGGATTTGATGCTTCCTTCTAGTGGGTGCTATAGAAACCAAAGAGTTGGTGCTCTCAAAAAGTTGGTGCTTGTATAAGTGGAAGTAGGTGCTTCCATCTAGTTGGTGCTGGAACACTCAAGGAGTTGATGCTTCCTTCTAGTGGGTGCTAGAGAAACCAAAGAGTTGGTGCTCTCAACAAGTTGGAGCTTGTAAAATAGAGGTAGTAGCCTCACATTGAGTTGGTGCTCAAATATAGATGATGTA
>JASDQU010206389.1:12964-28623 GCA_032191745.1 Picea mariana
GGAGGTTGGAGAATGTGCACTGATTCAAGAGCGATCAACAAAATTACCATCAGGTACAGATTTCCACTGCCAAGAATGGATGATCTGATGGATTGCCTAAGTGGGGCAAATTTCTTTTCAAAGATTGATCTGAAAAGCGGATATCACCAGATTCGCATGAGGGAAGGTAATGAATGGAAGACAACATTCAAGACAAACGAGGGTTTGTACGAATGGCTGGTCATGCCATTTGGCTTGACAAATGCACCAAGAACATTCATGAGATTGATGAATGAAGTCCTGAGGGAATTCATCGACAAATTTGTTGTCGTATATCTGGATGATATACTTATTTTCAGCAAGACGAAGGCTGAACACTTGAAACATTTGGCCATTGTGATGAAAAAGCTACAGCAAAAGAAGCTGTTGATCAATATGAAGAAATCCTCATTTATGAAGACAGAGCTCATTTATTTGGGTTTTGTGATTTCGGCAAATGAGTTGAAGATGGATCCGAGTAAGGTGGAAGTGATCAAGAATTGGCCATCACCGAGAAATGTTTTTGAGGTGAGAATTTTCCATGGTTTGGCTAGTTTCTACTGAAAATTCATCAGGAATTTCAGTGGAATTAGCACAGCGATGATGGAAACAGTAAATAAGCGACATAAGTATTTTCATTGGATAGCTGAGGCTGAGAAAAGCTTCAATCTGTTGAAGCGGAAGATCACAAAGCAACCAGTGTTGGTGTTGCTGGACTTTCAGAAGACATTTAAGGTGAAATGTGATGCAAGCGGATATGCCATAGGAGCGGTCTTGAGTCAGGAGGACAGACCAGCTGCATATTTCAGTGAGAAGCTGGATGGAGCAAAGCTGAAATACTCCACGTATGATAAAGAGTTTTATGCTATCATACATGCGTTGAAAAAGTGGAGGCACTACTTGATCCCAAAGGAATTTGTATTGTACAGTGATAATCATGCATTGCAGTTTATGAGTCAACAGGAGAAGTTGAATCAGAAGCATGCAAAATGGGTAGAGTATATGCAGAATTTCACATTTGTGATTAAACACATTTCATGTACTGCTAACAAAGTGGCTGATGCTTTGAGTAGGAAATGTTTGTTGCTGCAGGAGTTTCGAGTCAAAACATTGGGTTTTGAAGATGTGAAGGACATGTACGCAGGAGATGCAGACTTTAGAGAAGCATATGAAGCAACTGAGAATCCAGTTCTTAGGGATTGGAGCCCATGGATAGACTACCTGATCCAGGAGGGATTTCTGTTCAAAGGCAATCAACTGTGTATTCCAAATTGCTCCATGAGGGAGAATTTGCTAAAGGAAAAACACAGCGGAGGCTTGGCAGGACATTTTGGCCACGACAAAACATTCGCAAAGCTGAGCGAATCGTATTTTTGGACAGGCATGCGAGCAGATGTCAAAAGGTTTGTTGACAGGTTTCGAATTTGTCAGCATTCGAAGGGCTAGAAACAAAATGCGGGTTTTTATCAGCCATTGCCCATACTAGAGAAACCATGGGAGGCGATCAGCATGGATTTTGTACTGGGTTTACCGAGGACGCAGAGAGGGGTTTATTCCATCTTTGTGGTGGTGGACAGGTTTTCAAAAATGGCACATTTCATTCCATGCCAGAAGACCAGTGATGCGACACACATCACGAAATTTTTTTTCAAAGAAATTGTGCGACTTCATGGATTGCCGAGAAGCATAGTCTCGGACAGGGATACGAAATTCATAGGTCATTTCTGGAGGACGCTATGGAAGAAGCTAGGAACTAACTTGGCATTTAGTTCAGCTTACCATCCGCAGACAGACAGACAGACAAAGGTGGTGAATAGAAGTCTAGGGGACTTGCTGAGGAGCTTGGTGACGGAGCACCACAGCAGGTGGGACAGTGTGTTGCCACAGGCAGAGTTTGCATACAACGATTCTGTGAATTGGAGTACAGGCAGAAGTCCATTCCAGATTGTGTATGGGACACAACYGAGGGGAKTTTTTGAACTCAGGTAGTCAGAACAGACTGCGACTAGCAGCGCTAGTGCAGAAGAATTCGCTGAGGCGATGAAAGAACTTCACAGCAAGGTGAAGCAGCGACTGATAGACTCAAATCAGGAATATAAGCGCAGAACAGATCARCATCGGAGACAMCTTCAGTTTGAAGTTGGGGATMTTGTTCTGGCCCATTTGAGGAAGGAAAGGTTTCCRAGGGGAACATACAACAAGTTGAAAATGAAGAAAATCGGGCCATGCAAGGTCTTGAGAAAATTCGGGGAGAATGCGTATGAGATTGAGTTGCCGGAAGGCATTGGAATATCTCCGATATTCAATGTGGCAGATTTATATCCATACAGGGTTGGAGAAGTAGAAACTGGAACTGAGGAACCAGTGATCTAGTTGATAAAACAATTACCAGTAGCAGAGAAGCCACAGATGGAGTGCATACTGGACAAACGAGTGGGTAGAAAGACTAGGCGAAAGCAGTATTTTGAGTATCTAGTCAAGTGGAAGAACCACCCAGTGGAAGATGCCAGCTGGGAGACTGAGGCAGTGATACAAAAGCATGGACAGACCGTGCAGGAGCTCATGGACAGGAGCCCATGAAATTTTTCAAGCTAGGGAGTATGATGCAGGAGCATCGCCAGCACAATCAAGCGAGCCAGCATGGAGCGGAAGACAGCTGGACAACGCCAGCATAAATTTTGAAAACACCTTGATATTTGTTGCGCCAAACATTAATATATGGATTTAATGAAGCGCACTTGTATATTGTAAAAGGACCTTGAGCGGATAGCTCTCGTCCTTAGGTAGATAAAGCATTTAAGATAGTTAATGCTGGTAGATAGAATAATTATGTCTAGATTTGATAGTTGTAGAGAGTTCGAGAGGGAAAACGGATATAGACACCCTCCTTTGTACATTTTAACATTATTGAAGCATTTAGGAGAATGAAGAGAAGAGCACACAAAGAAGTGTATGGAGAACACTCATGTACAGATATTGAATTAATAGGAAAGCTTTGATTCAATTCCATGGTTTTGTTATTCTCTGTGTATGGATGATATTATGCTCATAAATGTTTGCTTCCTATCATGCATTTGCTTTTATATGCTGTGTATGTGATTTCATGGTTGAATTGAAGTCTAAAGGGAACAAGGAATTAGTTTCAATTGTTTCTCTATCCTGAACCAGAGAATTCCTGCAAGGAGCGCAGTTGAATCGTCCGTAAGGAGTGCGTCGACGGAAGGGTTCAGATAGTGACAACTTTTGTTCTAAGTTCTCAGAAGTGCAAAGTGGGCACCGAAGCCATGCAAGGCGTGCGCAGGCTGGACGAAGACTCAGAGTTGCGATTCTGAGCAAAAGGGAATTAAGACTGCTGCTGCAGGTCTGTGCATAGAGTCAAAGCTTCAACACTTAGGCGTGTTGAATATTTGCGCAAGAAATACGTGCAAAGAGTTCTCTCAAAGAGACTCGAAGTTGTAAGAGGAGCTCTAGAGGGATAAGCCTTTGAGTTTGTCGAAGGAGGATCTGGATAAGTTGCGCTTGGAAGGCTTGCATGGAAGGTTGTAGGTTTGTGCATAGGGTGGCAATTTCTGCGGAAGAGCACCTCATCATTTCGTGGAGTTCAATTGTAAAGGACAGACGGTTGAATTTTCTCCAAGGAGATTTCACAACGTTTCGTGAGTCGTTGGATCTCTCGGAGTTGTAGGGAAGCTACAGTGCAGGTGCGGAGGAAGGTTAGAAGCTCAGAAGGCAGGAACCGTCGATCGAGATCACAAGGAGCGTTGGTTCTACTCGTGGATCGGAATATTGGGAATTCGTAAGGCGAGACTCCAAATCTACGCAACATAAGTCGTGATATAGCGAGGTGCGAAATCCCGATGGTCACATGGATGGTGTGGGCCATAATAGAGTGACGTGGAAATTGACGCAAGGTATCTGTGTTTCGGCGTCTCAGGCATCGGGAGTCGACGGAAGAGTCCTTTGATCTCACGAGTGGCGAAGTCGTGAGGAAGCGAGGTCGCGAGTTTCGGTACCTCGGTGCTTCGGGCATCGGAGGTTGGAACCCCGAGTGGTTGGTGTCGCGAGTTGCGAACCCACGATAGAGAAAAGTCCCAATAGCGGAAGAAGAAAGTCAGCGAGGTTGGTACATCGGGTCTCGGAGACTCGAGAATATATTGAGCATCCGTGAACTCGCGAAGCTGCGAAGTTCCGATCCTCCGAGGGCAGAAAAGGAGGATTGCGCGGAGTGAACCTGTGGGGTGCAGAATTCCCGATTGGGAATTAGAAGAACCGTCGAGTTCTTCGGGCCGAGAGAAGAGAAGGTCCTGAAGGAAGTAGTTGTGCTCCGAGGAGTGCGGGTTGCTGTCAAGTTAGGAGGGAAGACCGTGTGCGTAGAAGTTGAAGTGGTTGATGTGCCTCTCGACTACAACCTTCTGTTAGGAAGGAGTTGGACCTATGCAATGAATGTAGTGGTTGCCACAATTTTTTGGGTCTTATTGTTTCCACACAAGGGCCGAATCGTGACCATTGATCAGTTGTCCTTCTCCCGTCCTGACCGTTCAAAAAGGGCATCTAGGGTCCCGATGATTGATAACCCTTAGCCCGACATTGTCAACGTAGGGGTTGGTTTATGCCCACCGTTGATGGGTAATTTCGATTACCGTCCTCCTTCTGGCGATGTCAAGCTTATATCGGATGTCCCCGACCAACCTAGGGCTGATATTTTTCATGTGTCATCATTCCGAATGACTTACTTTCACGATCTGTGGAATATCCCTTCCCCATCGACCATGATGGAAGGGATAGGGCACTCTGGCATGGCCATTCCCTTTTCCACGACAGAAGTTGCGTACAGTATTGTCCAACAAGATTCAACCGACCCTGATCCGACTCCCGCACATTAGTTAGATCCATTTCTAGAGCCTATTTGGGCTCAAGTTTCCTTTGCCACTACCGATTCTTTAGACCTGGTCTTGCCCTCAGATGAGGGAATTATTGAGGCATTGACTAGTCCAGACAAACCCTGGGATGATCTCCATCACAGATATTATTTCCTCCCGGAGTTAAGAAGAATAGAGGCAGGTGAATTTGTGTTGACTATGAATGGAGATAGGTCTTATCCTGTTAATCATTTGGATAGTCACACAGCTTACACTGAGGGAATTATGGAGAGTATCGCTGAAATGATCCCTATAGATATCTCCATAACCCCTGACATCATGGAGAATGTTTTTGTCGGAGCAGAATGCTCCCCCGAGAATATTTAGATCGATACAGACTTATTTAAGGAATTTCGTGACGTTTTTGCCTGGTCTTACGAGGAAATGCGAGGAATTGATCCAAGAATCATCAAACATGAGATAACGACTTATCCTGATGCCAATCTGGTCTGACAGAAGCTTCGTCTAGTGAATCCACGAAAAGCGACAACTATTAAGGCTGAAGTAGAGAAACTGCTTAAAGCTAGTTTTATCTACCCCGCATAGTTGACGCAATGGGTGTCAAATCCTGTTCCATTTAACAAAAAATAGAGTACCATTCACATGTGCATGGAATTCCATGACTTGAATAAGGCCTATCCAAAGGATAATTTCCCCACCCCATTCATTGATCAAATTGTCGATGAATGCACAGGCTATGAGGTCTTTTCATTCATGGATGGTTTTTCAAGATATAACTAGATTGAGATCAAAACCGAAGACCAACATAAAACAACTTTTATCTATATGTGGGGGACATTTTCTTATCATAAGATTCCTTTTGGCCTGATGAATGCTAGAGCCACTTTTCAATAGGCCATGTCTTTTGCTTTCCACAACCTTAGACATATATTCGAGGCTTATCTCGATGATCTAGCATCACGATCTCGCAAGAGAGATGATCATCCCGCACACCTTCGACTAATATTTGAACGATGTCGCTACTATCAGATTCGCTTGAATCCTAACAAATGCAGTTTCTGCGTGACATCGGGTCATGTTTTAGGTTTCGTAGTTTCGACAACAGGGATCATGGTCGATCCTCTTAAGGTTGAGGTGATAGTTCAGTTGCCTCCCCCATGCACAATATCCCATCTTTAGAGATTATGGGGTAAAGATAACTTTCTTCAGTGTTTTATCACAAACTATGCCGAGATCACTAAAGGGTTCATGCGTTTATTGAGAAATGGAGTCCCTTTCTGTTGGGACGAAGTTGCTCAGTGCTCTTTTGAAGCGTTGAAACAAGCCGTTACATCTTCCCCTATGCTCTGGCCTCCCAATTATAATAAAGATTTCTTATTGTACTTGGCCGCCACAGATTCGACCATGTGATTTATTACTTGAGCCGAGGCCTGGTTGGGCCAGAACTCAAGTATTCCCATGTTGAGAAGCTTGCGTTAGAAACAGGGCATGCTGTCCAACGGATCCGTCACTATATTCTGCTTCGCAAGACCACCATCATTATCGTTGTGAATCCATTTCAATATGTGTTGACACGATGCGTCATTGGTAGAAATATTAGTAGATGGTTTGTAATCCTCCAGGAATTTGACTTGGATTTTGTTTCCACGAAATCCAAAAAGTCGTTGGTCTTTGCAGAACTTATTTCAGAACTTCTGGTCGAATCAAGTGATGTTACGCCTGAAGAATCACTTATTAAAGGAGATATTTTTTTGATCGCATCTTCAGACCCCTGGTATGGAGATATACTAGTCTATCTCTAGACTTTGAAGTGCCCCGCTTCTTCTTCTTGCGAAGAGCGTCGACGAATTAGCCCTCGGGCACGAAACTATCTCATACTCGATGACACTTTGTATCGTTGAGGTGTAGATTACATTCTTCTTCGGTGCCTTATACACGAGGAAGTGGAACTCATTCTTAATGACTGCCACATTGGAGCATGTGGTGGTCATTTTTTTGGGTTGGAAACAACCCAAAATATTCTACGAGCTGGTTACTTTTGGCCTACGTTAATACGGGATTGCATTGAGTCGGTCAAGAAGTGCCACCAATGTCAGATCTTCTCTTGGAAGATGAGGGACATCCTACTCCCATGTTTCCCGTCATCGCTGTTGGTCCCTTCACCAAGTGGGGGATTAATTTCACTACATGCCACTCGGTTTCAGCCAGGAGGCATTTTTATATCATCGTAGCAGTAGAATACTTAACAAAGTGGGTTGAGGCTATGCCAACGTTTAACAATGATGGTGAAACAACGACTCTCTTCATTTTTAACCAGATAGTAGCAAGGTTCAACATCCCAAAGGAGATTGTCACTGACCATGGCAGTCACTTCCAGAACAAAATGATGTCTGAGTTAACATCAAAGCTTGGGTTGAGGAAAGAACATTCATCACCCTACTACCCACAAGTGAATGGTCAGGTGGAAGCTATGAATAAGTTCCTCAAGGCTATTCTTCAGGGAATGATCAATTCTGCCGAGTCAAATTGGCATTTGATGTTGTACTTGGATTTATGGGCCTACCAAACGTTTGTAAAGACTGCCATCGGTTTCTCACCTTTTCAACTCATTTATGGGCTGGAAGCAGTCTTTCCTATTGAGTGCCAGATCTCGTCTTTAAAGTTGGTAGTAGATTTATTGCCAAACACTTCACCGCTTGAGGAACACCTATTAAATCTTGAGTAGCTTGATGAGAAATGCCATGATGCAACCTTGGCTAACGAGGCTCACAAGCAGCAAATTAAGTGTCAATATGATTGGTCCGTTCATCCTCGAATTTTCTCTGAAGGCGATCTTGTCCTGGTCTATGACCAAGACAAGGATCCTCTGGGGGCAGAAAAGTTCAAACCCATGTGGTTCAAACCTTTCATCGTGAAAGAGGTCTTAAATAAAGGCGYTGATCGTCTAGTTGAATTTGAGGGAAATGATTTGGTAGAGCCTAGAAATGGGATCTACCTCAATAAGTATTACTCATAGGTTGGTCGCCTGGGTGACTTCTTGTACATATGTATAGTTCTTATACAATTTTTTTGTCTTTTTTGTTTTATGGATGTCTYGTTATTTATGTCATCTTTTTCACTGTGGAATATGTCAAGTGAATCAGAGGTGTTCTTTGGGTTCACGGACGGCGCTAGCTGACACATTCAGAAGCTTTCTTCCGCAACTTGGGTGATTTTCATGCCTTAAGGCTTGTTGTTATCTTCTGGAGGTATCTGTCTAGGTGACGCCACAAACAATGTCACCGAGTACAATGCAGTGATAGAGTTGCTTTGTGACGCTTTGTCGCATGGAATTTCTCACCTCTAGGTCTACTTAGATGCTCAGTTGGTTGTGTCCCAGTTAAATGGAGTTTACCACATCTATGATCCTACTTTACACCGACGTTTCCTTAAGGTACGTCTCTTAGAACGTTGCTTTAATTACATTACATATATCCATGTTCCTAGGAGATTAAATCAAATGATAGATACCCTAGCCAATCAAGTATTGGATTGATATATTGCACACACATAAAAAGAAGCACACACATAGGTCCCCCTGCGGCTGCTAGTCCACCGGCTGCTGCTGGTAATGCCTCTGGTTGAGGACGTCGCCTAGTCCTCGAGAAGTCTATCAGACGCACTGGTCCCACATATTTACATAACATATACATAGTTGTCAATACTCTGATACATATAAAATGATATATATAAAAGAAACTAAAAATTAAATAACTTTAAAAACATGTACCTAGCTCTCCTCACTCCTCTCCAGGAGGTACGGGCATGTTTGGATCTTTGGAGAAGTTCATTCTAGCATAGGGGTATTCCTCTATCACTGGAATATTCCATGCCCACCAGTTGAAGAAATTTTCATCGAAGGCCTCTATGGTCCTTCCTCCCCCCTGTCGTGGTAGCAGTGCTGCCCATATACACACTGCTGGGAAGGAGGCCACATGCCCCCGTACTGTCTCTCTAGGAATCAAACTAGGCACCCTCTCGAAGAAGAACGAGCATAGAATGGTATTGAACTGAAATTTCTTGTTGCTACGCTCTCGACACTCTGTAAGATGCCTCTTCATGCAAGTGGGCATGGTTGTACTCCAGTCGAAAATACGTGCATCTAGGCACTGCATTGCACAGTACATGTGTGCACGGGAGGCCTGGTGTAGGGCCGTGGATCCAGTGATCCACCCAATGAGAAGTAGGATCACCCTCAGTGAAAGGTTGGTGATCTTGTTGATGGGCACTTGAGAACCTACTTTCTCAGTGCCGGCCTCACAATGCATCCCGATGTAGTTTGCAATGTTGAAGGTCCCAGAAGGAAAAGTGCGCAGGTTGACTGGTTCCCCTCTCCTCGAGAGGCCAATCAAGAAGTATATGGCCCCAGTCATTGGAGTCAACGACTTCCCCTCCCAAAATGAGCATGCTTTGTTGTCTTTCAAGCTCTCTTTGAAATCTGAAAGTAACATCCGACGAGACTACATTTATGCTTTTCAATATAACTGAGAAAAATAACCTTCTGGAGTCTTCTTTAAGATATTTTCAGACTCTTTAAACATGAAAATATTGTCGAGCGATCTTGTTTCCCTTCACGCTCGCCAAACTAAAACTTGAAGGCACATCTATCCAACGATAGTTTACCCCTTTTTCGGTCCGGAGGATCAATGGTACGAACAAAGGTATACTCTAGGAACTTTGGTTCTCTAGAAGAGTATTCTTAGGTATAAGTTTAACCCTTTTTTGGGCATGAGGGACTAAATTTATGAAAAAGGAAAATTCTCCTTGGTTTTGGTTTATCACCTTTTTTGGGCCTTGGAGATTACTTACGAAAAAGGAACCCCCACAGAGTCCATAGTTAATCTCTTTTCAGACTCCCTAAAATTGAAAAGATCGCCGAGTGACCTTGTTCCTTCACACTCTTTAAATTGGTCCAGAAGAACATCTACTGGCATGAGTTTACCCCTTTTTCCGGCCTGTATATTATGGAGGAAAAGGGTATACCTCGGGAGATTCATCTCGCCGAGAGAGTTCTCCTCGGTAAATTTTATACTTTTTCGGGCTAAGGAGACCAAATTCAGAAAAATCCAGTGAGTCCATAGTTAAGCTCTTTTCAGACTCCTTAAAATTGAAAAGATTGGCGAGTGATCTTGTCTGTGTCACAGTCATTAAAATGATTTTGAATAGACATATTTTTGGTGCTATTTTACCCCTTTTTCGAACCGACTAGACTATTTTCRAAAAAGGTACCCTAGTGGAGTCTTTTTTTACGTTTTTTCCGATTCTCTAAATGTGAAAAAAATACCGAGCTTACCTTCTCTGGGCTCTTTAAAAATTACATTGAAGGGGGTTTCATCATGTMTTTCTAATCACRTTTGCATCTATACATATTTGGCCTAATGTCGGCTCCATGTTGCTCTCAACTGAACCTTTGAAGCATGCCTTATATGCAAGCCTTGTAGCACTTTGCCTCTACGATCTGACACCTTGACCCATGGAGGAATTTTCCCCGAGTGTCCTTTTCCTGCACATGTCTCCTTGATCTGATAATTAGTGTGTTCCTTGTGCCTAGACCTAGCATGATTGCGACACTTGTTCCTCCTTTGTAACGTAGCATCTTTTATTCTTTTTCAAAGCTCTTTAAAAAATTGAAAAAGACAAAAAAAGTTAAAAAAACCCAAAAAGAGGGGACGAGAAATATATATTCTTTTTTGGAAGCACAATGAGTTTCCCTTGGACAAATCACATCCTTTTCATTTTTTCGTCAAGCATTGGGATCTAGTATGACCTTAGGAAGTTGTTCTCGCTACATAGAGTCGTGTCCTCCACCATTTGGTTACTCTTCCAAACACATGGAGAGTTTGCGTTGCCTTCTGCATTGTGAACTTATGTGAATGTCATGCAGCCTGAGTTTGATCATCTCTCGTGATTTTGTCCAAGGGAAGTTTCACCCAACCTGAGTCAACCTTTCTACAGTTTGTCTCTTGAACTCAATCCCGACCATCCCAAAAGTCCAGTCAAGTCCTTGTTCAAAATCAACAAAGTTCTCTACCTGATCATCGAGATCCTCTTGTCTTTTCCTGACGAGCCATCGAAGACCTTTGGGTAGTGAAGTCATACACTCACATTGCAATCCTACCCGAGTTTTGAAGATGTTGAAGTTGTTGCTCGAACTATGAATACCTCATTNAAGACAAAAAAAGTTAAAAAAACCCAAAAAGAGGGGACGAGAAATATATATTCTTTTTTGGAAGCACAATGAGTTTCCCTTGGACAAATCACATCCTTTTCATTTTTTCGTCAAGCATTGGGATCTAGTATGACCTTAGGAAGTTGTTCTCGCTACATAGAGCCGTGTCCTCCACCATTTGGTTACTCTTCCAAACACATGGAGAGTTTGCGTTGCCTTCTGCATTGTGAACTTATGTGAATGTCATGCAGCCTGAGTTTGATCATCTCTCGTGATTTTATCCAAGGGAAGTTTCACCCAACCTGAGTCAACCTTTCTACAGTTTGTCTCTTGAACTCAATCCCGACCATCCCAAAAGTCCAGTCAAGTCCTTGTTCAAAATCAACAAAGTTCCCTGCCTGATCATCGAGATCCTCTTGTCTTTTCCTGACGAGCCATCGAAGACCTATGGGTAGTGAAGTCATACACTCACATTGCAATCCTACCCGAGTTTTGAAGATGTTGAAGTTGTTGCTCGAACTATGAATACCTCATTTCCATCCATTAGGCATTGTTGGCTTCTTGAAGATGAATACTGTAGTTGTATGTATTTGATTTTGAGATGTAGATATGTTGTGTATTTCTCACGACTACACTTTATATATTTATATGACATGGATATGCAATGTATTTGATTTGCAACCATGATTTATTTCATCCCGAGCATGGGTATGCCCGCCTCAAAGAGACAATTGTTATTTTGCAGATGGCACCTCCCGAACTCTAGTCTCGAGCTCACTCGTTTCGTACATTGGAGAAAATTTTGTAATGTATTTCGGCCATCAGATACTCTTCTGACCTCACACATTAGGGGGCATCTGTTATAGCCCTAAATTTCTCTACACACACATACCTATCCTTTGTCCCTCTTACTTTCATTTTTTGCCAAGCCATCACTGAGTTGCTCTTCTAAAAAACCCATTTTTTGGAGATGTACGTGCCCTGCATGACTACTTCTCACGTACATATGCTTTCTGCACCACTACAACCTACGTACGTATGCATGCTGTACCACTACATCCCGCGTATACTTGAAAAAGTTGCAAGGAATTCATTGAGATTACGGGCTATTGGGTAGTTTCCCAACTAATCCACCGCCTATAGCCCGTCACCCAACTGAATAACCATCCTTTTCCCATATAAAAGGAAGTGTTGGGGTCTCATTTTACATCTAGACATAAGAAGAGTGAAACTCTTCCCGTTTCACATCCCCTCCTTGCCTCAAGTAATTGCAACCCCTTTTGTGAGAATTGCCTCAAAATTCCCCAATTTTCCCTTTTTCCTCCATCATAACCCATTTCACTTCCCAAGAAGAAGGTTGAGAGGATAAGCCATACAGAGGTGCACTTGGAGCTTGGTGAAGAGGATCCCAGACCAGGTTTGTGAGGCAGTAGCCGGCTTTGGTTGTAAGTAATCATTGAGTTATCAATAAAAGAAGTACTTTTCCTGTCCCAAATCATGGCATATTGAATGTTTTTAATGGTTTATGTTTTGATATTCTAACATATAACCCTTATTTGTATATGAATTGCATGGTTTTAGCTTTCTATTTGTCTGTCTTTGAATGCAGGCCAACCTTGGGAGGAGGTTTGCAGTCAATGAAGCTTTCAAGCGCGAGAGGATCATCACCAGATGCGGAGTAGAGGTACAGTTACCCGATCCTTCTCATTTTCGATTTTCTTGTATGAGTCTGGGTTATGTTTGGGATAGTTAGAGAAGTAGTTCAATTTTAGAAGGTTGTGATCTGCCTACATTCTGAACCCTAGTGTAGTCTTAAGGGGGTTTTCCCATTAGAAGTGTGCTTCTCCGAACATTCAGATGCGTCATGTCCCTTCACTTCACATCTTTAGTAAGTAATAATATGCTTACCATTTCCTCTTCCAAATACTCTACCTCTTTCAATATCATTTTATCCTCTATTACTTTGTTTGCTGGTAGATTCATTCTCATTTTCATTTTCTCGAGTAGTACTTGCTCTACTCCTGTCTCTAGGTCCTTTACCTTGGAATTTTTGTTGTAATTCTTTGTCAATCTTTTCTTCCACCTTCAAAGCAACTTGATATCATTCATCTACATTACGAAAGAAATGTGTACTCATCTCATCCTAAATCCAATATTTTAACCCATTCACGTACCTCACCACCCTTTGATAGTATGGCTCTTTTATCCCTAATTTGAGTGACAGTTTGAAGAATTCCTCAATATTACCACAAAAATATGTCTCTTTCTACCTTAAGTTCTTCTCTTGCTTACACAAATTCTACTAGTAATTGACATGTAGGAATTTCTCATTTATTTTTCTCACCATCTTCCCCTAGGTTCTAATCTTCTTCTATCGATTGTCTACCATATCCTTCCGTAGCTGCAACATCTCCCTTTATCTTTGTAATGGAAAATCAAAACCGATTGGGGTATTGAACATTCTCGTATTCAAAGTACCTTTCAAGCTCCCCTATCCAATCAATGAGAGTATTCGTTTTCAAACTACCATCATAACATGGAACTTCTACCCTTGCACTGCCTCCGTCCTTTAAAAAAAATATCAAATGTACTACTAGGTCTCCTTCCTCAACATTTCGCTCTTCTTCAATCTTGTCTTTTGACTCTAAATATGTTTCAACATCTCCAAGCCTTATATTTTCCAGTTCTTCTATCCTCCTTCACAATTCCTCCAATTATCGGTTCCCTGCACCTCCTTGTGTTGCTCTAGCTCTACATGGCGACATCCTTACAAGTTGTCTCGTATTCCTCACTCGAACTAACATTCACATGCCTTACTTCCACGGGTTTTCTCTCACAAATTTTCTCCCACAACCACATTTTTACAAGAAACACTAGCAAGAACCAAATCTTAAGAGCTTAATCATCTCTAATACCACTTAATGTAGTAACCCTCAGTCCTGTACTCAACCAACTATAGAACCAAGTTTCTGCCCATAGAGTGCACAACTACTAGTGTACCAACATTAACATAAACTAACATTTAACTAATACCACGAGTAATAGACATTCACAGGAAAAGGAAACAAGAGACAACACCATTTAAGCATGGACCGAAGATTGTTTATTAATCAGACATGATTTCTCTTACGGTCTCATTACATCACTAGAAAATCTAGCATGAGTCTCATTCTTTATTCATTGAACTGAGTGTGTTCCTCCGTTCCATGTCATGAAATAAAAATGGGTGTCCCTTCCTCTATATTATTTCTTCTTCAGATGTACCTTCTTTGTCCCTTCTTTTCTGTCCCAAACTGAACTAAAGCAAACCCTTTCTTTATTGAACCTTCTATCTCGACCTTCTCTTTTCTGAATCTTTCTTTTCTATCATCCCTTGGAAGCCGAACTATTTCAAACATTTAGCTTCCTCAACCGTTTTCCCCAAACATGCGTTGGAACTAGACAATTGTGAGGGTTAACTTCTTCAAACTGTTTTCAAGCAATTAGTCTTCCATCACGCAAATGACCCACCAMTTGTCACGAAATTCACACAAGACACATGGAGTGACGACCCATGAATTGTCAAAAGTCTGTATAGGACACATGGAGTTACAACACATATAACTCRCACATTGGGAGTTGTAGCAGGGTGTAACCCTAAGTATTTTAACTGGAGTTTAACATGCCTAGAGTTGGAGCAGTTACAACACGATGGAATTTGCAACACTTGAGTTGCAACACATCATAGTTTGTAATATTTAAACAAAGTTGCAACAATGTGGAGTTACAACACCCTTATTTCATCCTACCATTACTTACTTGAAATTGAAATGTTTTTGGTTGATGCGGTTTGCCTAAGGCGAAAGATGCCCCTGCATCAATTTTTGATAATAAATAAATCAAAATATTTTTCCTTTATTTATTTTTGGGGAACTTTCACTCTATTTTTTAGGAACTTAAAAAAAATACTTTCATATTTTCCAAAACTTCAACTTCACTTATCATGATTGGCACAATAATTATTGATGATATTACTTTGTCCAGGTTAGAGACTAGGCACTATATCTGTATGTCTAGGTTTAGGACAATGATCACGTATTTGTTAAAATTATTAGAAAAAATCATAATTCTTAATAGAACTGAAATTTGTACAAATCCTAAAACGTTGACCATAAAATTCAAAAAACAATAGTATGTTAGGATAAACCTATATCATAATACCAAAATAGAAAAAATACATATATTTCGTTGTCAAATTGATGCTCCATGTAGAATTTTAATGTGGACATGCATACATTTTATATGTCTAACATAATTTAGTTGTTAATATGTCATTTTGAATGTTTTAAAGTTTATGTTGGGCTAGGGATGAGTAAATCCACGGATGTGTATTTCATTAATGTGAGCCATACATAAATACATTGAGGGGTTGAGTCTTGGTTTCATCTTCCAAGACCTCCAATGACTCTTGAAATTCACCTCTAACCCTTCATATTTTACCTAGATTATTATTTATAAAGATATTTACAATGTACCTCAATCCCTAAGGATTAGGTATCTAACATCTCCCCCCC
>JASDQU010206391.1:1482-28600 GCA_032191745.1 Picea mariana
GATTCATAAACAATACACATGCTTTCGAAGTCATGCTACATGTCGTGTCTCAAAATCTCTTATGTTGGTTGCTCTCCATACTTTGTTTCCTACATGTTTAATACACCTTGACAAAACACAGTCGATATAATTAATATAAAAGCTTCTTTTTGTTCCATTAATTATAAAACAAGGGAATTTAAGCAGCATAGCTACTTACAAATTGTTCAATTAAACCTCGATACTTCAACATAAACTCACAACCCTCACTTAACCCAATGTTGATCAATTCATTGGTTGAATCTTCTTTGCATGTTAGCACCTATTAGAATACATCCATGGGTGAGTGTAAATTAATTATTTAAATATAAAGTTCACAACAAATATGAAATCTTAAGTAAGGCCGAAAACATAAGTACTCATAAACTTTTCAATCAATCATTTTCTTCCTTGTCGTCCTGTCTTATGTGCTAAATGGGTTCCATTTATTATTGTTTTTTGCAACAAAACAATTGAAAATTGGTATTTCATACGATAATTAAATTTGATGTACATAAAAGAATAAATAAATGATTACATACCTTTGATGCACATTGTTGTTGGGATTCTTCTTCTTGTGATGCAATTATGTTAATTTCTTTTACCATTTCCTTGTACACTTTTTTGGACATCCCAAAAGGCATGTATTGGATTTCCCCTCATTTGTCGCTTGGAATTTTCATAATCTTCCTGAAAAACGAAAAAGCACAATAATTTTTTTTAAATGGACATGAAAGTAAATATAGAAAAAAAAATTAATTTGGTAATTTTTAGAACATATTATAGAAAAACATGTTTAGTAATAATACATTTTAAATGGTCCTCGATGTCTAGAGCAGTTGGTGAGGGAGTGCTTTGTTAAGGCACTCCGTAAGTGAAAGTCACCGGTTTGAAACCCTTGGGGACATCTCAAATTCAACCATGTTAAGGGTTGGTGCGGTCCAGGCCAGGTGCGATCCCCAGGTGAATTTGATGGCTTAGAAGCCCCTGGGTCATGGCATCTCAGTCACATGGTTCATGATTACGAAAAAAAAAAAAAACCTTTTGAATGATTTTTTTTGTTATTGTAAGTTTTTTTTATTGCAAGTTTCATAGGTCTCATTGACCATTGCTCCAGAAACGTTTCATGTAGTTTATGTATAACCTGATTCTTGGAGTCATTGGATTGATTTTTGTATTGTAAGTGGAAAGTATGCCTACATGTTCTTTCCAATATATCCCTCAAAGTTTTGTAAACTAATTTTCCTCTCATTAACTTCAAGCACCACTCTTGTTGAAGTGATGACCAAGTTATCATCATCCTTTACATCCTTCAAATTTTTTGTCCTCTTAGGACGACAATTTTTTCCCTCACTAGCGGTCCCTACATAAAATTAAAAAATGTGAAATAGAGTGTTTAAAACTTGTTAGTGAGTAATGTTAAGAAATTCATTTTTAGTAAAAAGGAAAAGAAAAATTTCATGTTGATTATTTTTTGATCCACCTAATTCCTCTCTTTGCAACATTTCCATAAATATTTTATGCTATTTTGCATTCAGATTGTGAACCATCTAATCGAGTTTCTTCAAGTTTTTTCTCTGCATGACACGTTTTAACCAATACACATCATTAATTTAAATCTAAAAATAATTGAAATATATAATTAAATTTTTAATAAATCTTAAAGAACTTGCCTCATTCTCTTGTTGGGATGAGATATCATCGCACTCACTACAATAAGTTGTTTTACTTGAACTTCTATCAACCATATTCTATAAAAAATAAAAATAAATAAACAAGAATAATCAGATATAGAAATTATGAAATAGTTTTACAAAATAATATGTCGGTGCATATAATGAAATGGTACGACCCAGTGTGCTCAACATACTTATATGCACCAATGCTCATCTCTGAATATTACACACCACTTAATCCGTAAGTATATAATACTAAAATCATTAGGATTTATATTTTAAACTAATCAGTGTTGTTGACAGAAATATATGCACGGATAAGACATTACTGTACAGTGCGCATCACGCATCGCGAAAAAAGTTTTTTGAAAAAAAACCTAATAGTGATAGGGTTTGGGATCCAATGCAATGAGTTGTACCATTGCAATGGATAATAAACGCCCCATATACAAGTGAAAAGACCTATAAAAATATATAGCTTAAAAAAAATCCCCTTGTGAATTATAGAGGGGAACTAAGAATTTAATAACAAGAAAGCTAGGGCTTCCAATACTGAAGGTAACTATGAAACCCTTGTATTTTTTTTGAGAATGTATTAAAAATAGTTTGAATCAAATAGGGAAACTTGAGATGATTAATAGAATGAAATCACATACTTGACATTTCTCCTCTATATATTTGTATGTTGCCTACGACTATCCCTTCCAAATTTGGCTCTTCAAAACAATCAACTCACTCCAAAGTTTTCGCTGGTAGATATCTATTGCACAAATCTCCCCTCTTAATTTTTCTAAAAGAATGAAATAATGAATAGTGTTTTCATTTATAAACACATAGATTTTGAAAAATGAAATTCCTGCTCTTTTTTCACTTTATATTTTGGCGCATTGATGATAAACCCAAGCACTGTTTTTTTGTAACATACATTTTTGGTGCGTTATACATTTTAACACACCTGTGTGATTTAAAGAGAACTGATGCGCTTGAAAGCACCAATGTGCTTCAAAATGCATTGGTGCACTTTGTATGTATAGAAGCTCCGATGAAAAAGTATACATTTACAATTTTTTTTTGTTTTTTTTCACTATACAATCAATGTGTTACACAATTTTAGGTGCCCTGGTGCACTATCAACATACAAACACATCACTGCCAATTTTATTGACATAATAGAAATGAAAACCTCCACAAGTAAATTTTGCAAATATTTTTCTTTGTGGAGACAATAACGGAGGTGGCGCTTTGGTGTTTTTCATAATTTAGTGCATCGATGCCTTATTATATATAGATGCACCGGTGCATCTGTAACTACTTAAGAGCACCAAAATTTTTTAAAATCCATTTGATTTTTTTTTTGAAGTTAGAGTTTTCTGAGCTTCCCAAACTTTCTTTTAAGAATTCATTCACGTATTGATGATGGTTTTGGCTCAAATGCAAGAAAATAAATGTTGTAATATCAAATGACCTTTTCTTTAGATTCCAGCTCATTCCATATCGTTGCAAGTTTTTCAAGTTATCGCCGACCATTTGAAGTAAGTCTATATTTTATTTATAATTCATTTATCTGATTGAATTTATATCATTTATGCACGTACATTTGAATAATTTTTAGTTGAATTTTGTAGGATCATGATTCTGGATCGAGTTCGAGTGCATAAGATATTCCACTAGTCCAAAAATGTCGCAAGCTCTTATCAAGAGAAAGGTGTCACAATTTTGTTTTTGATGAAAATGGATAGTTGTTTTACCCTACCAATTGTAAGATGCCATCTTCCAACAACCTGCATCCTAGGTCAACGATATTACATCGTGAATTGGATCTCTTTTATGACACACTGGTAGTATGTGTTTTTTCAAAATGTAAAGGGTTGAAGAATAACCCTCGACATGTCACATTGTTCCATTATATTAATGATAAAATACACAAAGGTGATGGTCTAATACCTCCCAATGCAGTCAATAATTCAATAGGTGATATAGAAAATACACATAGGAACACTTCCATATGCTCATATTTTGAAACGTTGGAATCCAAGTCAACTAAGTTTCATCCTAAATTGGCCAACCTGTCTCCTTCTGTTGAGTCAACATAGAGTTATAATGAGCCAAAGTATGATATCAATACTACACAAAAAATCTCTACTAGGAGATCCAAAAAGTTGTATGAGCTAAGAGCAAAAATGTTCAAGTACACACCAAAGTCCGTTAAATTTTTGGAAGGTAGCGACGACTTCCCTCTTCCTATCCATATGCAAAGTAAATACCAAAATTCTTACAATCGATATTTTTATGGCACGTGGTCGTCTTCCATGCCTGTGCTCGATTTTGGAACCAAATTCTCTTTTTGTGCTAATAGTTATATGATTTCCAAGTCTAAAATAGATGTTGTAAATCTTGGGTTGTTTATCCTTTCACATGTATCCGTTCCTCCCCAAAAATCAATAGCACTTATTCCACATTGTGGTCCTCTTTGCAACTGGTATTATTACTTGAATATTGTTAAATACAAACATAATATTTCCATGTATAGTATGTGCATGAATGATTATGCTTTTGGAAACTTTAACAAAAAAAACCTGTTATATATCGATGGTCGTCCATGAAATCATGGCAACATTGTAGGGTTCATAAATAGTTGTAAGTCCTCATTATTTAGTGTAAATTGTTCCTTTGAGGAACACTCCAATGAAAACGAGTTATTTATGAAAAGGAAGGCATCCAGATTTGGTGTTGTGCATGCAATACATAGTTTGTCTACTAGTGACTAGTTGTTAATAAACTATAACATTTGTAGATCACCAACTGATCATGAAAAATGCCTTGCATTGGGTCTACCTTTAGACTTCCCCTTGGGGCGTAAGAAAAATATGATTCATTAATTGTATTTTTGGATTTTCAATGAAACTAATGTAAATGTATTGTTTAATTCGACATTTGTTTATAAAGTGGTTAGTTGCATGTTACAATCATTATATCAAAGATGATGAATAAGCACTATAACATGTACACATGGACTTTTGTTTATTTTATTTATTGAGTTTTATCAATATTTTTATATTTTAAAATATCAATATAAAATTAATTTAATTTAATATTCTTTTAACCTTAACAAAGTACTAAGCTCGAGATAGTGGGCTAATATATATTAAATCTAAATAAATGTGGGTTGAAACTAAGGAGGCTTATCTTTTCCCAAAACATTGCAACTAAGTGTTTTTTTACCCATATGTGTTGGATGGGGATTGGTGGTTCGTACTGAGACATGATCCGAGATCAAAAAAATATTTTTGAAAACAACAACGTTATAATTCCAAGTGAGGAAGATAATCAGGGTGATGACAACGAAGACTGATATGTAAATGGTTTGTTTTGACATTTATATTGTGGATGTGTCATTTTATTCTGGGTATCTATAATGACCAATTATGTTTTTTTTCTTCATTTTATTGTGTTGGATATGAAAAATTAACAACCATTTACAACCACCATATTGAAAATACATTAAATAGTACAAACATAAGATGTGGTTTGATAAATTTTTATTGTCATATTTATTGTTTATTATAGCAAATTTGTGTTGTATTGTATTAACATATGTTTGTGTTTTTTTTTTTTGTAAATAAAAGACTATATTCATATTAATAGAGATTACATAGAAATGTACAAAAGATGCAGCTACCCAGAGAATATGAAAATGTCTGGGCCTTGAGGACAAAGAAAACAAAAATAGTTCCTGCCCTAGTGGGGAAACCAGGCCTTAGGATGTTTTAAACAAAGTTGTCTCATAGGATTTAGATGTCTGTACTGATAGCTGAAAAATAAAATCCTAGATAGAAAAACACTGTAGAAAGGAAAACATAACCAGAAATCACTTGAAATTTGGAACCTGGGAGCCCGTAAGGTATACCACCTTATGGCCAATAGGAGCCTTGGAACCTTCAGCCTTAGCATAGTTTCACCCAGGGGGGAATAAATTGCCTCCATGCCGATTAGCTAACTAGGTGATGAATTCAGCTACGAATGCAGTTTGAATTTCCAGAGCCTCCTATCTCGCCTTCAGTTGTCTAAAATATTGCTCCTTGGGGAGCATACCCAGGGCAACCAAGGTCTTGGTTTTCCAATATAATTCAAGGGCCCAAAAAAATTTTGAATTGCGAGAGAGAGAGCAACCCAAGTCTAGAATCAAATTGACAATTTGAGCTTCAACCTCCTCGTCATCGTGGAACTCTCGTAGTTGTTGAACCTCCTCTTCCAACTTGACCATTTTTCCTTTGTCTGCATCCGAAAAAAACTCTGCATAAGTTTCAGTCGCTTCCATTGTTGCTTTTGCAGCATGAGTTGGATTAGCAGAGGGGGGAATGGGGTAGTGGTAGAGGAAGGATGAGAGGGTCGTCTTCCTCGAGGAGCCATGACAAAGACGACATGGACAAGAGAAGGGTTAACTGTAGAGAGGGTAATGGAAAACCAATAGTGAAGGAGGAGAGCATGAGGCTTAAATATTAGCAGGCTCGAGACTTCAAATATTTCTAACCCAGGCTCACCATTTATGGCCCAAATGGACCACCAACCCATCTCCGAAAGCTGGGAACTGATGATACGAAGAGGGAGTCTCTTCATCATGAAACTGTAAGGGTTAATCTCACATGGAAGGACCAAATCCATTATGAAGTATGAACTAGAGATTCAGTGATATTCCATGGCTATCATGCAGGAGCGAGCTTGTAATGAGGTCATCCTCAATCGACGTAGAAACTTGAATGCCCACGAAAACTCTGATATGTGAGACCTTTTCGATGTGATTGAGAGGGAGGTGATGGTCGTCAACTGGAGAGATAAAGGCATGACACGAAGGGTGGACTGGTGTCATCTGTCGATGAGGGTGGAGAGTCTTGTCATTCGTACCACCTCTGCGATCAAGCGAATCGGCAGGAACCCCATCCGGGGAAACATATGCTTATGTTAAACTTTGAATTATTAAGCAATAATTGAGATATCACAAAGTTGGTGATGTATAGTTATAATACAATAGTAAATATTTATTTTGAAGTACATTTTATTTTAAAAAATGATGATATTAATAAATAAAACCTCAATTTTTTATTATTAATGTTTGGAAAATTCAAAATTCAAATAAATATATACTTACTTTGATGGAAATTCTAAGGAAAATTCCAAGAAAATAACTTCCTGCAACATCTATGAGTTCTGGAATCACACTTGTGGTGTTGACATTACCAACTTCAATGGCATTCCCAACCTTAACTAGTGCAACTATCATGACCTTCACCTATTCCACTCCATCCTTTAGTTTTCTAAACATGTAAACTTATATCAATAATTATTTTTACATTCTCCTTGAAATAATTGTCAATATACGAAGGGAATGAAAATTCTAAAAGAGTTTTTTTTTTAGAGTCTAGTCGCAATTAAGGAAAACCTTAAGGATCCATACTTATATAAAAGTATAGAAACCTTTGCCAATTTTACTAATTCTTAAAATATTAAATATAAAATTTTTGGTGTTATTCTTATAAAAGTATTCCAATTTCTAAGTATTTGTATATATTTTAGAAAATATTGACAACTTTTACAATAAAATAATTTTTTCTCATAGAATTTGGGTGAATAATTAAAAAAGAAAAACAAATTAGAAAATTATTTTTAGAAAAAAACAAGACAAATCATGAAGTTTAGTCTCTAAACTTTTCTCTCACCATAATCTAACCCTAGAAAGCTTGGATATAAATTGTTACCATGGAATACAAAGATTGAAAAAAAAGAATGAAATTCATTATTATTAATGATTTCGTTTTCATATTTATTAATTTAAATTCAATTAATTATAATTTTTAAAGAATAAAAATTATTAAATGTAACTATTATAAATTTAATGAACAATTATTATAACTTTATCATTAAAATGGAAGAAAAAATAACATTTCATAGGAGTAATTATTCAAATTATTTTTTTTCATTCATTAACCAAAACCAATATTTGCATACTTTTTAATACAAAATCAACAAAATACAATACTTAGCATACTTTTTTAATAGAAAATTCAACTAATACTTACATACTTTTTAATAGAAGATTCATAAATTTAGTAATAGTGTAACAAATTGTGAAACCATTTCATCAAAAGTGTATAGATCAAAATTTATTAATTTTCTTTATATTTAATATTTTAAATTTAAATAAATAAATTTAATATATTATAATAGTTGAATAATATAAATTAATAAAATCTTTGGAAAAATTAAAATATAATAAAATGTAATAATTGTGATTTTAGTAAACAATTATATTATAACTTTGTTTTGTAATATTTGAATAATAAAGATTAAAAAAATATTATTATTATTATTAGTGAATAGTTATATCATAATGTTATTATTACAATTTATGAAAAATACATTATTTTTCAAATCACAATTATTTCGCTCATCATATTTATGTATTTTTGTTGCTAAACACATTTAATCAACATATTGCATCTTGCTAGACAACAAACAATTCACCTTGAAGAAGAGTTAAACATTATATGGTATTAGCGGTTATAAGTTTTTGCAATCACAGTCCAAATTAATTAAATGATTTCATAAAAGTAAAGTTAAACATTATATGACTACTGTATACATCTCAAATTTAATTTAAAAACAGAAAAATCATCAATAATGTTAATCATTAGTATACTCAATGCATTTTATAAATCAAACAACATCAAAATCAACATGATATGAAAAACATAATATACATGAGCGATATACATATCAGTATACATGTCAAATATAGATGTCATCAAAATCAATAAACATGTCATATATACAATTCAAGTCAAATATAAAAAAATCAATATACATGAAAAATATTACCACTACTAGTTAGGTCCACCACCAGAGCCAGAGGCATCAACACCTATTTCAAAACTCAATGACGAAAGTATACTCTCTGCAAATGCCTCTCCACTAGGATCAAGCTCATGTGCATCACCAAATGTGAACACAATGTCCATAACATCAATAGCTTGTGACACATGTGGAGGAGGAGGAGGATCGATGGATGGTGACACAAGTGGAGGAGGAAAAGGAGGATTGGTGGATGGTGACACAACTGGAGGAGGAGGAGGATCAATGGATGGTGATATAAGGGGAGGAGGAGGAGGAGGAGGATCAGACGTGGATGATGTAGACACATGTGGAGGGGAAGCAGAAGGATCGATGGATGGTGCATACATTGTGAAGGATAAGCAAGAGGAGGAGGAAGACCATGTGGTGGAGTAGAGGATGTGAATCAGTCTAGTGATGGGTCAAATGGAGTAGATTCATGAAGAACATGAGTAGGATCCCTCAAAATTTCAATGAGGTTGATGACACCGAAAATATGACTCATTAGTACCATCATTTCATGAGGAAGAGTCTTAGATATCATAGAAAAATTTGGTACCTGTAATATGTCATGGACATGTGTGGGTACCACTCCACGACTAACCATAACACCACATAGGCGATCCACCACCTCTATCCAGACTCTCCTATCTAGCTTGCATGGCATGTGGGATCTATGTGTTGTAGGATACTCTGTTGCCTCCTCCATCTCCTCATCATATTGGGGAGGTGCATCCCCATAATATGTTCCAATATATGAAAAACAATATATATTAATAATCATATAAATGAAAAAAAATGTTACAATAAATTACATGTACATTAAATAAGAAATAAAAAACATACCAATAATATTACCTCTCTCATGTAGTGGCTTGAATGCTATAAATAAGATGTTTGGACATCCTCTCCAATCCATCCTTGAGTATGGCTATTGTACAAGATTGAGGAAAGGATTTTCCTCTCCAACTAAAAAATCACATACCTTCCTACTAATCAGAGTATACGACAACTTCGATTGGCCCCTTGATCTGGATTATGTTGAGGATGAATTGAAGGCATAGATATAACAAAGAAACACATAGATATATTGCAAGAACCACAGTAATACAGTTGAACTCTAATTATATTAATGAATGGAATACAAAACACTGTAAAATTCAAAGTGCACAAACTAGCTAGAATGGTGGTAGCTTATCCCTGAAGAGAGAGATGTGTCCGCTACACTGATTCACAAGAAGATGATTACAAAGAGGCTGAAAAGTCATTTTTAAAATAAAACATCAATTAAAAAACCCTAAACATCCAAAACCCTAACCCTAGAAGATGAAACACCAAAAGGTTTGTGGGCTCTAATGTGATTCGTTGATACATCAACTTCCTCGGGGCGTAACTTTTGCATACAATCTCCATTTAGGGTGCTCAATATCTCGTCGGAAAGGTCTACCCGAGACGTACACATTACAAGAAACCCAATATCTACCTTTGGATTTATAGTAGGCATTGTCGTTCCAAAAAATGTCATTTAGGGCCTCAAAACGACCCCGAAAGTTTGGGACTCGACAAATTGTTGAAAAACTGCCAAGATGTGGAACCATTCTGAATTAATGGAACATGTGGGTGGCCACCAGTATCCACCTAGTTCATTCATCACCCCTTAGGAAGAAATGGTCCCCATTGCATCAAGTTCCTTTATCATATGGGGAAAATTTTGTTGAATTTGACTCCTGGTGAGCCACTTTCCTTGGTGAAGAAACTGCTTGACTTTGACGACCTAATAGAGTTGGATGTTTCGATGGAGGGTTTCGTTTGTATTGGTGTCCATGATTCGATCAAATGTAGCATGTTCAATGAAACCAAGATTGAGTTATGTAGGGGCCAAGTGCTCGGGCACGTTCGAAGTGTCCAAGAGAGGTGGAAAATATGGTCGAAGCAGTTCGACATTAAATATGAGATGCAAGCCAAGGAAAGGGGGAATAATTAATTCAAAATAATTCTCACCCACAACCTTGGTGATGGTGTAAGGCCCATATTGAAGTGGGAGGATCTTCTGATGGGGTCCTATGAGGCACATTTTTTGCAAATGAAACCATACCTTATCTCCCACTTGAAACGTGTGTGGTACCTGATGTTGATTGTGGTTCTTCTTGTACTTGGCATTTGCTTTATGCAAAATATCATGAAATTATGGTTGGGTGTGCTAGATTTGTTCAACAAATTTGGCTGCTTGATCAACCTCAATATGATCATGGGAGGACTCCTCCTATTAGCTGCGATCGACAAAGCTACGTTAATGGAGGCCAATGGCTATAACCCCAATAACACTTCAAAAGGGTTGTGGCTAATAGATCTTTGGAGGGCTCTATTGTAGCTATGTTGAACATAAGGAAGGATCTCATCCCATATCCGTGGATGTTTGGAATTATACATCTGTAAGATATGAACAATCATCCTATTGAATACCTCTGTTTTTCCCTGAGTCTATGGGTGGAAGGTAGTCAATTTGGTCAGCTTGGTGTCCATCATTGGCCATAGGATCGACCAGAAAGTACTCAGGATCCTACTGTCTCAATCTGAAATAAAGGTCCGTGGGAGCCCAAAATGAACCCAAACACACTCAAAGAAGATCTTAGTTGTGGCCTTGGCTGTGATACTCTTCTTGTATGGTGTCAAAATTCCATCTTAAAGAATCGATCAACGACCATGAATACACAATTATTACCATGCTTAGGTGAAGGTAGAATGGGCATGTAATCCCAAGGCCTATCAGGAGTAGGGAAATGAGTGTATAATCACTATTTCTTAATGGCGGATTTGGCAATGGCGCAGGAAGTGCAATATATGATATACTTGTTGACATCTTGTCCAAGATTTGACAAAAAAAAATGCTTTTGAAATACTGCCACTATTTTTTCCATGCCAAAGTGTCCTACCGTCCAACTGTAATGAGCTTCCCAAATCAACTTTGCATGCTCACTTGAAGGAACATAGAGATGGCTAAGATGGCATAGCAGTTCATCCTGGAGATGAAAGTATGGAATTGGTTTTCCCATGCTCAATGTCTGATAGGTAGCAAGAAAGTCAGAGTCACTTTTGTATAATTGCGGCCACCTAGAGTTGTCATGTCCACAAGAGTTAAGAATTGTGGTTAACGCCCCAATCAGGGGTTGACTGAGGTAGTCTGCAACATGGTTGGTGCTTCCCTTCGTATACTTGATGTTCAAGTGGAATTACTTTAGGTATGTGGACCACTTCTGATGGTGGTCATTCTGTAACTTTCCTTGTGGCTGCATAAATTGTAGAAGCCTGTGATCAGTGTGGATGATTATTTACTTTCTCATAATGTAATACTTCCACTATCAACATACTTTCATAGTGGAGTACATATATTTGTCGTAGGTGGGGTATCCGCAAACAACATCAAACAATGTTTCAATGTGATATGAAATTGGATGCCCATGCCGAGTGAGGACTGCACCGATAGAATAACCTGAAGCATCTGTCTCAATCTCAAATGGTTGTTGCAAGTATGGCAGAATAAGGACTAGTTGTGAGTAGAGGGATAATTTCAAATAATTGAATGCTTTTTGTTGTGTACAGAACCAAAAAAAACTTGGCCTTGCCTCCACGGTCACCTGACTTAGGTCCCAAGTGATATGAGAGAACCCTAGCATAAACCTACAATAGAAGTTGGAGAGGTCGAAGAAGCTGCAGAGCTCGCTCAGTAGACAACTAATCATGAATGGCTTGGATCTTGGATGGATCACATGCACACCCTTGTTCATCCACGATGTATCCCAAATATTGAATTCTCTCCATTCCACAAGTACAATTCTACAAATTAGCATATAACTTATGATGTCATAAAGTTCCCAAGACCTGGTAGATATGCCTCAAATGTTACTCCCAGGTTGTGATAAATATGAGTATGTCGTCCAAATATACGACCACAAAGGATTTTTTGAATGGTTATAATATATCATTTATCATCCATATGAATGTGGCTAAGGCATTAGTCAAGCCGAAAAGCATGATCAACCACTCAAAGAGACCTTATTTATACTTGAAGGTTTTCTTCCATACATCAATTTTATTAATCGACACCTAGTGGTAGCCTAAATTTAGATAAATCTTACTAAAAAAATTGGCACCCTTGAGTTCATCTAGAAGATCATCAATTTGAGGGATTAGGTATTGGTTCTTGACTGTGATATTGTTCGGGGATCTGTAATCAATACAAATTCACCATGTCCTATCCTTCTTCTGTACCAGAACAATTGGGCTCCCACAAGGTGTGGAGCTTAGTCTAATGTGGCCCTTCAAAATTAGCTCTTGGATCTAGTGTTTGATTTCTTCATTCTCTAGAATATAACACCTATATACATGGTCATTAGGAATAGGAGCACCGAGTGTCAAATCAATTGAGTGCTTTACATAATAGTGAAAATTCACCCCCGTAGGTGAGGCAATGATATCTTTTTGTTTTTCTGCTATCTTTTCCACCCGTTTCTGTTGTGTAGAGAGACCTTGTGTAGAGGTTTTGGCAGTTGCAGTGATATTCCATTCACCTTCCGATCAGACCATAAAGAGGAAAAATTTCCCAGTCTGAGAGATCACCTTTTTTCACTACTTCATGGAGAGAAAAGAGACTATAGTAGTTGGGACTGCCTTTGGTACCTTGTAGAGTTGACCTGCCAAAGTAATGATGACACTACAGGGTCTAGATTTGTAAACAACATGACTCTTCCACATATATGGTTGTCCTAAAATAACATTGCAAACTTAAAGTGGGGAAACATCACACAATACCTCATCTTTGAAGGGCTTGATGTCATAGTGCAGGTGCCATTAATGGTTGATGCAAATGTCTCATCTTTGTTTGGGACAATCGATGGTGTATGGATAAGGGTGAAGCATCATTGTTAGGTTCAACCTATTTACAACCTGTGCTAAGATTAAGTTCTTTTGGCTACCACTGTCAACAATGAAATGGAGTGGGGTCCCCTTCATCCACATCTATGAGTGGAAGAGGTGCTCCCCTTCTTCATGATCCTTTGGTTCCTCTAGCTGGACCTTTGTGGTAGCAATGGTGACCCTGGGTTCTATGTCAATGATCCATTTTCCCTTATCTGGTTCGAAATTAGAGTTTGAGCCAACATTCGACTCTGGGGATTTCATCTCAACCACCAATGACTGTTTAGGGTGACATTCATCAGTGTTGTTCCAAGGGATTTTGTGTAACGCACACCACTTTCTAGTGTCCTTATTCAACTTCCCATTACCCTTCTTTGATTGTGGCTTGGACTGGTTGTTTTGGGGTTGGAAATCATTACTCTTTCCTTTGTTCTCAGATTTAGGGCCACCTTTACTTTTATTCTACTGCGATGATTTTTCAGAACCGAAATCCCTCTTATTCTTTTGCTTGATCTTGATAGCATATCGATAAACAACTCCCAGTGAGGAGATGTTTAGGAACTCCATATCTGTTTGGATGTAGCTATGTAGGCCACTAAGATACTTTAGAACCAGTTGTTGCTTAGATTATTTAATACCCATAATTGTGTGCAAGGTGTGGAAGATGTACTTTGACATTGTCTGGTATCTCTCTTTACACAGAGTTGTCCATCTCATGTACTAGTCATCGTAGTTTCCAATAAGGTAGTATTTCTCCTTGAGGGCATCGACAAAAGCCACCAAAGTGGGTTTTGGCGCAAAAATTGCAGATTCATCTCTGGCATGTTTCTCACAGTAAGTTTTCCACCAATCTCTAACATGGGGAAGGATGTTAAGGAGCGTGAAGGTGATTTTTTCACTTTTGGAAATTTTTTGGACAGAGAAATAACCCTCTAGCAGACTCGACCATTTTTCCAAAGCATCAGTGTCTATATAGCTTTCAAATTAAGGAATATCAAATTTAATGTGTACCTCGAAGGGCATCACGCCTCTGAAGTGACTGCTAGTTGAAGGTTCCTCTGTTTGTATTGGTAGCTATCGAAGAATTTGGGATAAATTATCCATCATCTTGTTCCTTTGTTGCGCTAGGGATTCCTCAAGCAACAATTTGATAGGATCTCCTGCTCCACCATCTCTCTTTACTTCCACCATGGGAGTTTTCTTGGGCCAATGAGAGTGTTCTTCCCCAAGCTCAACCAGTTCAAGACCCAATTCTTGATAGCCTGACCTCGTTGGGGACATGCACAAACAAACAACAAAGAGCATATTGATTTGATACCACTGATTTGGATTATATTGAGAATGAAATGAAGGCATAGATATAATAAAGAAACATAGTAATACAAGTGAACTCAACTTCTACTAATGAATGGAATACAAAACACTGTAAAATGCAAAGTGAGCAAACTAGCTAGAATGGTGGTAGTTTATCCTTGAAGAGAGAGATGTGTCGACTATGAGCATTCAAAATAAGTTGATTACAAAGAGGTTGAAAATGAATTTTTTACATAAATCATCAATGATAAAACCCTAAACATCCAAAACCCTAACCCTAGAAGATGAAACACCAAAAGGTTTGTGGGACCCGATGTGGTTGGTTGATATGTTAACTTCTTAGGGGCGTAAATTTTGCATACGATCACTGTTTGGGGCACTTGGTAGCCCATCACATAGGTCTAGCCAAAGAAACATTGTTTAGGGCCTCAAAATGCCCGTGGAAGTTTTGGACCCAAAAAACTATAGAAAAACTGCCAAGATGTGGAACCATTCTAAATTAGTGGAACATGTGGGTGGCCACCAATATGCACCTAGATCACCCCTCTTGGGAAAAATTTTCCCCCATATGCGCATACACACATCAAACATAGGATTGGTAGGAAAGAAGGGTATTCCTAGTCAAGTGGCATGAACACTCTCAAAAAATAATGTAAACAACTCTGACGCGAATGGGAAGAATCTCCTCCCATCTAAAATTATGTGACAATGATCTCGTCCACCTAATCAATCAAGAAATTTTCACTAAATTATATACATAATGCATCAAAGGAAAACTAATGTGCTTCCCATTAGAGGTAAAGTGCAACAGTGTTGTGATAATAAAACATAGGAACCTAACCTCCTCTCTATGAAATGAACTCATCCGCATTTGACCACCAAGAACTTGGAATCCTGAAGAAAAAATAATGTATGGAGTGACATATATCTACACATATGCCAATTGGTTCTCTCCTACAACACTAGGTGGTATATTATGGAACTCATTCCAAACCTCCCCCCTCGTAGACAACCCAGTGATGAAATAAAAATCCTCCTCCATGGGTTGATACCACATATTCAGACTGTCTCTGAATTCCTGTCGACCATGATGACAGATCAACTTCTGTAATAATAGAGAGTTTCCCCTGAGGGATGTACCCTCCTCATAAAACCTATTAAGTCCAACATCACTCAAAAGGGAATGTGTTTTTGGTGTAATAGGGTGAATGAGTAGCTCCCTCTTCCTCTCTCGGGCCTCCTACTCACATACAAAGGTGTACTTTTCAACCCATTTTTGTTGTTGCCGCTCCTCCTCTTCTCATTGTCATCGTCTCTGATTCACATACAAATAATTTTAGGCACATATATATAGATAAAATCAATTGAAATTATAAAACAAACACATATATAAATAACTTGTATTTAACAAAAACAAAAATTAATTTATATTCGTAAAAAGATGTAGAAAAGTAATATGTGTTCCTAAAACAATAAGTACGCGCCGCCACTAGTGATCTATATCAGAAAAATAACACTTCCATGCAGTGTTGTTACTATCATGCACTATTCTTCCACATTTATTTTTGCTTAGACATGTATTATAGAGGTGCATCCCATACGACATATCGTGCTGCTAGATTGTGAAATATTCTACCTGGTGCCATGCTATTTACAACACTAGTGCGTTTGTTGGACCTAGGGTTACTTCTAGGTTAAATAGTTTGATTACAAATTAAGTGATGCAATGTGTTAATATAAATGCACTAGTGTTACTATGTTATTGGAGCACCGCCATTTTGTTTAGCAGTGCATTGTCTTTTATAACGCATTGGTGACGGGGCATCATAGAATATGCACTGCGATGTTTGTTTTTAAAAATTTATCGCGATGCCTTTCTTTGAACGATAGTTTATGCACCAGTGGTCCACGTTTATTGTTGCATCGCCACATATTTTAGCCGTGTGTCCCATAAGACACATTGTGCTGCTAGTTTGTGAAATATTCGGCCCAGTTCCATGCTCTATACAACACTGGTGCATTTGTTGGACCCAAGGGCATCACTAGGTTAAATTGTTTTATTGCAAATTAAGTGATGCAATGTGTTAATATGAACGCACTGGTGCTTCCATGTTATTGGATCACTGAAGTTTTTTTTAGCGGTACATTTTTTTGTATAGAGAATTAGTAATGGGGTGTCCTATAACACCCCTCGCTATGCCAAGATGTTCATTATTTTTCCCAGTGTCGTTCTTTTAACGACATTGGTGCATTTGGTTAACATGGATGCAATGCTACGCTAAATTTTATGAGATATAAATTTAGTGATGTGGTTTTTTAAATTGAACACCCTGGTGCTCCAGTGTTCCTAGAGCACCAACATGTTGGTTAGTGGTGCATTGTATTTTATGACACACCATTAATGGGGCATCACAAAAGACACATCGTTATGTTTATATTTTAAAATTAATCGCGATGCTTTTCTTTGAATGACACTGATGCAGACTTTTAGAGCATCTACAGTAGTGGTAGTTCTTACAGTGCATTTATGCTTAGAACACACCACTTTGGGGTGATTTGAAGAGTTCAAGCGCACTACGTAGAATTAAAAAAATAAATTAAAAAAACAACCAAATTCAAATTTTAATAGGATGAAAATGAAAATAGAAAGGTCATAAAATTTTTACCTAGACTCTTATCTCTTGGGGAGGCGTGGTTCCATTGTTGAGAGGAAATGAAAATTCATGGTAATTTCCAAAATTTGGAACTGTGTGGAATCTACCAGTGGAGTTATCAAAATCATTGTAGAAAACAACAAACATGGCATCCTTGGAAGGACAATGAGCACCGGTTCTTTCTTGAGAGTTTGGAAGCACATGATGAAGTGTAATAATGAAAATTGGTTTGGTGATTTTCTTTATTTACCCTACCTCGGTGCACCTGGCAACAGGGAGACACACTAGGTCATCATGTTCAACGACACCAAGGCATAATGTTTATATGCACACCAAGGCGTATGTTCCTTATAGGCACACTGATAAAGAAAACCTCCAAAAAAACCTTCAGCCACTCGCCTTTTCTAACAACCTCCACTATAAACAGAGAAATGATAAAATTTTTGGGGAGGTTCTGTAAAAACCTCCACTACAAGGTGCTCTCCTTGTAGTGGTTAAATATATGTATTTAAAATTGGGTGAATGTGGGAATAATGTTTAGAAGAAAGATGGACAACTCATTGAGCTAGTCTTGATGAATCTGAGAACACCCTTCAACATGTTCTGTTCCACGTTCCAAACAAATTGGAAGGCACGCAAAGAAGATGGTAAGGAATATACCTTTGATACTTTCTATGGATTACTGATTAATGATCAACATAGGTTGCTTGATGAAGGGAAGCTTGGTGGTAAATATCAAGTGCACTTTCTCAAGGGGAAAGGAAAGATGAATTATAATGAAATAATACATTATGATGCTCCTGTACGTAGACAAGAATGTCTTGACCAAAAAAATAAAGAGAATACTGATGAGCCGACGTCCATCAAGAAGAATTGAAAGAAGAAAATATGTATGTATTGTGGAAATACTAGACATGTGGAGAAACATCGTTGGAAGAAGAGGGATGATTTAGAAGTGAAAGTTAAGAAGCTTGAAGGAGACATGTCGACTTTCTGTCAATCGACAGACAATTTTACCTTCCAAGTCAAAACCTCTCAAGCATATCTTTCTCACACCTATAAGAATGAGTGGGTAGTCGATTTTGGGTGCAATCATCATGCAACCAAAGATGTTTCTCTGTTCTCTTCCTTGGATAAAGTTGTCGAATGAAATATATATGTAACAAATGATTTATCTCTCGACATCGTTGGTCATGGTGATGTTCCTTGTTAACATGGAAGGATTTCCAATGTCTATCACGTACCTTGTATGAGTGTAAATCTTTTGTCGGTTTCCCAGTTGACTTATATTGGTAATATTGTTTAGTTTTGTCTAGATCGAGTCCTTGTTAGAGATCTGAAGAATGATAATTCGATTGTCGTTGAAGGATTTCTCGAATCAAATGATGGACTGTATAAGTTCTGCGACTTACCTTGACTAGATCTTAGACTGACATCCCTCATTGCATAGATTGATGAGCATAGAATAATTTGGCATGAATGACTTGGAAAACTAAATTTATGAAGTCATAAGTCGATGGCCACACAAAATATGGTTGCAGGTCTTCCAAATTTCTTCCACCTGATGGCATCTGTAGAGGATGTGTGTTGGGAAAGCATCATCATAAACTTTTCGACTCTAGTAAAGTGTGATGAGCACATAATCCACTGGAGCTTATTCACAATGATATATGTTGTGTTAATTATCCCTCCTTTGTAGGTGCAAAGTACATTTTTTACCTTTATCTATGATCTCTCTATATTTACTTGGGTTTATTTCTTGAAAAATAAGAGTCATGTCTTTGAAAAAGTCAAGGATTTCAAGGCATTGGATGAAAATAAATGTGATCAAACTATCAAGTGTTTTATATTTGATAATGGTGGAGAGTATGCAAATCAACCATTTGAAGAATATATTGCTCACTTTGGTATTTCCTGACAGAGGTTGTCCCTCATACTCCTAAATGGAACAACGTAGAATAAAGGAAGAATTGAACATTGGTTGGAACGACTCACTGTCTTTTGGAGGCCAAATATCTGTTGGCTCATTTTTGGGATGAGGCTATTTATTGTGCCAACTACATCCTGAATCATATTCCAACTCGAGCTATCGGTTCTATGTCTTTAGTTGAGAGATGGAGTGGAAAGAATCCCTCCATTGATCACCTCAAATTATTCAATTGTGTTGCTTGCATGATTACATTTTGGATCATTTTAGGAAGAAATTAGATGCAAAGAGTCATCCTTTCATCATGATGGGATACTCCTATGAATCCAAATCATATCGATTATTTGACCCTATCACGCGACATATCATTATAAGAAGAAATGTATTTTTTGATGAGAAGTCTTCAGGTATTAAGTGATTGAATACTTCCTCTAGTTTATTATAGTATGGTTCATTTGATATTGTTTCCGACAATAGTTCACCTATTCCTTTTTTAAGCATTTTGACCGGATTGTTGATCTATGTTTTGACTGGTCCTCCATATCCTTTGAATACAACTAATACCTCTTCTAATTGAACTTCTATAGTGGACATGATTTCACCATTCCCCTTCCTACCTAGATGGGTTGATAAAACAATTGAAGAAACCAACCCTATTGTTAGTGATGTCCCTTCAGATTGAGAGACTCGCAGTCAGAAGCAGTAGGCCAGTGTTGCCTTGATGAATTGTGTTCTTGATAGATGTGATCATATCTCTTAATCAGATGCACAAAGACTACCTAAATGAGATTTAGTTCCTCGACCTCAAGGGAAGAACATTGTGAAATGTTGATGGGTCTATAAGACCAAATTTATCTCTGAGGTTCTGTTGAGCATAATAAATCTCATTTGACCATAAAAGGATTTTCTTAGCAAGAAGACATCGACTATACTGAGAATTTTTCTCCTATTTCAAATATGAATTCCGTTCCAGTGATTATTTTCGTTGCTACTCGCCTTGGCTGGAAAATCCACCAGATGGATGTGAAAAGTTCCTTCCTTCATGGTGACTTATTTGAATAAATTTTCATGGAATATCCCCTGGATTTGTGAAGTATTCCAATCTTGTTTTTCAACTTAAAAACTCTTTTTATGGTTTGAAACAACATCCTATCACTTGGTATGCTAAGATCGACCATTTCTTCCTTAATCATGGTTTCGTACATTGTGAATCTGATCACAGTATTTATGTATTACATGCCCATGGTAATACATTAATTGTTGTTGTATATGTTGATGACTTGGTCATAACTAGAAATAAAATTGATATCATTCTTAGATTCAAGGAACAACTTGCTGACACTTTTGATATGACATATCTTGGTCTTCTGCATTATTTTCTCAGTCTTCAAGTTTTACCTTTGTGTAATGGCTTGTTCTTCTCTCAATACAAATATGTAATGGATATATTGAATCATTTTAATATGGCCAATTGTAATTTGTGTACTATTCCTTTTCAGTATGGATTTAAGATGACTAAAGAATGTCTGTCTCCCAAAGTTGAGGCCACTCTCTCTATAACTAGTCGACAGTCTTAATTATCTCACTCACGGTCGACTTGACATCTATTTTTTTGTTAGTGTGGTTTCTCAGTTTATGCAAAGTCCCTGAAAAATTCATTGGAAATATATAAAAATAATTTTTTGTTACCTCAAGGGTACCTCTCATATCGGTATCAAATATTTTTGAAGTTCATACTCTTTAGTTAGCTTCATTGAATCCGACTAGGCATGCGACAATGATGATAGGAAGTCCACTTATGGCTATGTGTTTCACTTTAGCATTGGACTGTTGGTTTGGTTTTGCAAGAAACAAAAGGTAGTCTCCCTATTGACTATAAAAGATGATTATCATGGTATCGTTAATCCAGGTACAAAGGAAGTTTGGATTCACCAGATCTTGGGTGAACTTGGGTTTCCTGTTTAAGCCTCAACTGATGTCTATTGTGACAATCAGAGTGTCGTTCAAGTTGCTAATAATCTCATTTCACACAGTAAAATGAAGCATGTTGAACTTCATGTTTACTACTTGATACAATTGGTTCAAGAGTATGTTTCACTCTTGTTTACTATAAAATAGATGATCACATTGTTGATATCTTTACAAAACTATTATTTGAAGATAAGTTTGTTAAGCTACACACTATTCTTGGGATTCAAGCAACTGCAATTATGGGGGGGTGTCCTACTGGTGTAATTCCACCACATGAATATCCATAATCATGTGTTGATGGGGGGGTGTTGGAACCTCATGTTTTGATGGTTCATCCCACTTTTATTAGAGATAGTCAATTGGTTAGTCAACTAGAAGTTGGAGAAATTTGGTTGGGTGGTCAACTAGACAGTTAGTTGGATAATCAAATAGTAGTAAGAGACATTTGATTGATGGATTGACCAAATAAGAAGTCAACTATGTGTTGGATGATTGGATTGTAGGGTCAACTTGGTAAGTCAACTAGCTGACACAACAATGCATATTTTTTAGAATCTATTCCAACCACCGACAATTATATGTAGACAATAACTTCCCAATTTCAAGGAAATTGGTTAGATCTAGAAACTATAAATAAACTACCTTATGGGTGATCTAGTGATTGATCAATGATTTATCTTTGTATATATCATGCATTGTGATCTTTTGATCACAATGATTGTTGGATTACTAAGAGGGGGGGTGAATCAGTAATAGAGCAATCTAATCCCTTTTAACCATATAATGCAAGTGTTATATCAATGTAGCATTGTCATCCAATATTTGCAGAGTAAATAAACAATGAACACATGAAAAATCATACACATACATAGTACACTAGTGTTTTTACGTGGAAACCCAAAGCGGGAGAAAATCACAAACTGTTTTTTCTTATATGCCTAGAATAATTACATTCATTGGAAGCACCAACTTCCTTTGTTTTCCAGATACAATTGGAAGGAGGCTCTAACCCCCTATTTTCTCAGGCTACAACCTAAGGGAGGCTCCAAATCCCCAATTCTCTGGCCACAACTAGAAGGAGGCTACAACCCCCTATGTTCTTCGACTACAACCACCTGTCGTTGCCTCGTCCAACCGACCCGACGTATAAGTAGAATGATGGAACCACTGTCACACTATCACTGTGAGATATACTATTGTAAACCTATACAAATAAACCTGCACCATATATCAATCATGCATCAACCTGTAATCAACCTGTACCATAAACAAGTGCATCAACCATGCACCAACTTGTACCAAACAACCTGTAATCCATTGTACCATAAACAAGTGCATCAACCATGCACCAACCTGTACCTCAACCTGCAAACCTTCCTTAACTTTAACAACAAGAGACTAGAATTTTCATCAAACTTTACTTTAGTCTGACATGACTAGTTTTGGATTAGTCAACAACCCTAACTTGAAATAATCATAACTATGTGCCTATAATGAAAAAATATATGAAAATAGTACACAATGTTTTTTAGTGTGTTTTGTGCAATTTCTCCAGGTGTCACTACTTGGAACCTCTCAGAAAAGGAGTTATGGAAAAAATGACATACCTTGTTGAATTCTGACTTATTCTAGAGAGAGAACTTGTAGAGCATGCCCTGGATGGAATATTTGTTGTATGGATACGAAACTTTTACACAGAATACTAAATAATATAATCTAACCAACACATTTGGGCTTATGGAATTTGGATCTGTTATGAAGAAGTTATGACATTGTCTCCGAGTCTTTGACAAAGATACTCAAAGGCTTCCCGTGGAAGCGGTTTTTTAAAGATGTCTGCCACTTGTTCTTTTGTGCCCACATATTCAACTCTGATGTTGTTTTCTGCAACCTGTTCCCATAGAAAGTGATACTTGATTGGAATGTGCTTCGTCTTGGAGTGCATCACCGGGTTCTTTGAGATACTGATGGTGCTTGTATTATCACAATAGATTTGAATGTGCTCATTATACTCAACCTCTATATCTGTCAGAGTTTGTTTCATCCATAGAACTTGTGTACAACATGTTGCTGCTGCAATATACTTAGCCTTGGCTGTAGATAAATATACTGATGATTGTTTCTTTCTTAGCCATGACACTAAACACTCACCCAAGTAGAACCTTGCTCCACTGGTGCTTCGTTGGTCATCAATGCAACCTTCTCAATCTGCATATGTGTAGGAAATAAGTGATAGATCTTTTCCTTTTGGATACCATAATCCAAACTCTTCTGTTCCTTTGAGATATCTGAAAAACCTATTCACTGCTAATACATGTGATTCCTTTGGTGCTTCTTGAAATCTTTCCACCTGTCCAACTGCCTACATTACATCTGGTCTGGATGCTGTCACATATAGTAGGCTACCAATCATTGACCTGTATTTCCTCTGATCTGTAGACTTTGAATCATCATCTTTTCTCAACTTGCAATTGGTTTGCATGAGAGTGATAACTAGTTTGCAATCTTCCATTCCGAACCTCTTTAGCATTGCTATGATATACTTGGTTTGAGAAATAAAAATTCCTTTGTAACACCCTGTTTCCCCCAGCTTGTAATTAATCATAAAATAGGATTACCATGCTAAGGCATGTGGATAATGTAAATGTATTATTGTTAAACTGCCCATAACTGACTTTTGGGGGGGTGAAGCCTTGAAAGACGAGCCATGATATCTCTAGAGGAAAGAAATCAGTTAATTAAGAAATTACCAATGGTTGAATTATCAACCACCCCCATGAATGGAAGCATGGTCTAGCTGTAGGATGTCATCTCGAAGTACCACATAGACCTACAGACTCGAGCTTCCTTTTGAAAAAAGGAATAGGACAGGTCAGAAGCCTTCCAGAGGAGGGAAGGTAAGATACATACAGAGACACAACAAGAGACGTGAGAAGAGAGAAATATCATAAGGGAGAGTCATGAACTGAAAGTAAGTGTAGAGAACACGACTCGAGGGACCGAATGTGAGCTTGATGCTAAGGAAGCATATGATAAACCTCGTAGGGTTGCTGAGACAGAGAGAGTATCTATGATATATGTTGTAAACTCCCTAGTGATATCATGTCTTGGCACGAGGGTGGCCAGAGTTCTAAGAATGAATGCCTCTGAGCCTATGGTTGGGTGGAAATGCACACACTCACTGTGAGTTAGTTGGATGCAATTTGTAATAGATAAGTATTCTCATACCCTGTGAAATTGAGCTGTAAATATGTAATGAAATGGGATATACTGTGAATGAACCAGGGATGTGTATGTTTGCTTAATGGCTATACTGTATCTCTGTATTCTTGTTTAGATTGTGTATTTAAGAAAGTATGGAATTGTCTGATTTGTACACGTAAATGCTCGAGCCCTGTGTTGGCTTAAGTTAAAATAAGAGGACTGTGAGTTCATCGACCTTGGGCACATTTACCCTAACTCTCCGGGAGGATGGAGTCTATTAAGCTCAGGAGAGGTAGTGCATATATGCACAAAATCTCTATAGAGCGGGCAGATATTGAGAACTCCTCAAGTTCTAAACTTGATATAGGAGCGCAAGGGGTGTGAAAAAGACCCTTATAAATGTTAAGTTTAGGAGAAAGAGCGCAAAGCTCTTAAGCCTTTCAGAGCTAAAAAATCTTAGAGTAGAGAGGTCAAAGTATCGAAGGAGATGGTTCCTTTGTTTGGGAAGACGAATGGACAGAATCTGTTCGAAAGAAGCCATGGTCCATTGTGACCATTGGATACAGGAAAAAGCGTGAGATTTAACCCTTGGAGTCATTCAGACTTCACAAGTTCAATGAATTCAACAAGTTCATGGTAAGGTAGGAAAAATCCCCAAAGTTTCGAAGTCCCGAAGTTAACTCTGAACCTTAGATCTGAGGACACCCGGGAAACATCCCAACCGTAAGATCTAGGAAGTAGATGATAGTCAAGTTACCTGAACTATCAATGACTTAATAATATAACAATGGATATGGATGTGATCCATTTAACAGGAGGAGAGGCCATCTTGGTCATCATATCGACTCAAATACTCACTGGAGTTACCAAATCAAACACCAGCCGCTCGATTTAATCGACGGTTGGTAATCATTGTGAAGTGCAAAGGTGAATTTAGCGGACCTGCTAGTTCATGGCCCACAATCAACCCACGTTGTTGATCTAGTTGGGAATGGAAGATAAATGACTAGGATTAGACTAGAGTCAAGCGAGCACTTCCCAGAATGCGAAGGTTGGACCCCACAATTATTGTGAACCGTCGATCGACGAACACCTCGGTATTGGTCAGATCATGACCGCTAGACCTTGAACCGTTTTGATATGGATGGTCGTGATCCCCTTAGGAAATCCATGGAGTAATGGAGTCCTTCGGTATCGTCAATCTGAGAGAATCGAAAAGCTCAGAAGAGATAACGTTTTCAAGAGCAAAGGTGAGACCCAAGATAGCTGGCCTTGCAAGAGGAACGAAGTCTGAGGCCTTTAAACATCTACAAAATTCTTCGAAGTCCGAGGAAGTTAAAAGCTCAAGAGGAGGAGTGATAAAAGCTGTCAGATAGGTTGTGGGGAGAATCCTAGACCATTAGATCAACGTCCATGGAAGCAAAGTAGAAGCGTTGAGAAGGAACAAATCCTAACCGTCGGATATGAGCACAAGGGGACGATAGTCATCCAATCTAAGGTAAAGTGCATGAGTGTTAACCTTTGTGTGCACAAGAGGATTTACTGGCCAAATTCCTGAAGTCCCGAAGCGAGTTGGGACCGTTCATAGCCAAGAGGGGCAGGTGGCGCAAGATCCACAACCCCTGAGAGAGAGCTTGTTTTCAAGGAGAGTTTGAAATTGCCGAAGTAAATCCTGACAGTTGGTCGTTAGGGGAGGTACGTGTCCACAAATCCAAGGCTCTGAGAAAAATCACTTCGAAGGTTTCAGTTGAGAATTGAAAATCCCAAAACCCGAAGTCTGAAGTGAATCTGGATCATCATATCTAGAGAGACACGTGGTGACAGATCGTGAGCTTTAGGAGGGAGCAAAGGTTGAGAGTTAAGATTTCTAAACCACGAAAATCCAAAGTGAATTTCAACCATCCGATTAAGAGGGACACGCGGAAAAAATCCGCGCACTTCGAAGGAAGGAGAAAGTTGAGGTCTGAGAACTCCAAAGACCCGAAGTAAACATCAGTTGTCGGATCCAGAGGATAGGTGGCGTAATTCTGTGGACTCCGGGTAAAGAGATGAAGTAGGTCCTGGCTATTGATCACCAGGAGGGGTACATGTCGATAGATCAAAATCTCCAAGTGAATGCACTTTGGAAGAAACGAGAGTGTAGAAGTTTGAAACTTCTGAATCCTGAAGAGTTGAAGAACCGAAGGGCCAAAGTGGATCCTTTCCGTTGGCCGATAGGAGACACGTGTCATTAGACCAGATGTTAGAAAAACAGGACCGTAGAGCAATAAAATAAAAAAAAATGCGGAAACAAAACATAGAAGATACACTATACAAGAGAGACACAGATTTACGTGGTTCACCCAGTGTGGGCTATGTCCACCAGAGAAATTGCCAGGTCCTTTCTTTATTATTATCCAACAAAATCAATGGATACAACCTACAACAAAACCCGCTGTAACTTCCTCTTCTTTCTCTCACAGTCTCCTCTCTTAGAATACAATACTCACCAACATACATAGCCGTAATACATTTCCCTTATAAAAGAGGGTTTCCTTCTAGGGCAAAAAACCCTA
>JASDQU010206392.1:6326-26384 GCA_032191745.1 Picea mariana
CTCCCCTGCTTCCTTTCATCTTGGATTTAAGCATTTTCACTTAGTTGCAAAGGGCCAATTTTGGATTACCCCCTCACTGTCTACACTCTCAAATACCTATACAAGTCTAAGGGTGTAGTTCCCACAGTCAAGCTTGGCTTACTAGCACCAGTCTATTGTAAAAGGTCAGCCTTGTACATTTCAAGCTTGATTTAAAGCCTTCCTGGTTATTACTATCACATAAGACTTTAAAAGCTCTCATTCTAAACCATGAAGACTCCTCAATCGAGGAAGACACACAAAGGTGGCAAGGTGGTTAGGACAGAACCTGTGGACATGCATATTTTTTATACAGAGCCCATAGCAAGAGAGGTCTTTCAAAGAGTGGGATGCCTCTCTTTCTGCCAAAATATGCAAAGAGGCCATCCAAAGGTAGCAAGATAGATTGCATTACATTTAGATGGCAGGAAAACCAAGGTTGGGGATTTGGAATTTGAGGTGACTGAAACCTCTATCTCAGCTGCAACAGGAATCCCCATTACAGGTGAAAAGTGGTTCAAAGCCATGGCTTTGAGTTCATCCTATGCTAAATATCTCTTTAAACCTGAATATAAAGCCAATGATTTGTCTAAAAGTATGCCAAGGAGTCAATTGATTGAACAGTTTGACAGAATATTGAAGATCATACAGAGATATTTGACATGTGAAGGGAGATTTAACACATTGTACCAGTACCATATAAGACTTTTTCTACATTTTACTAGTAAGGTTGAGATTAATATTCCCTGTTATTTGTTAAGGAGCATAGGTAAGATGTCAGACAGGATTCAATCCAAATCTAAGGATGTGGATTCTATCATTTTCCACTCTAGATTGATCAGAATGCTAGTCTCTGAGGAATTGGGTAAGAAAGAGATTTCATGGGGGAATTTTGTTGTTACTTCTCATTTCAAGTTGGATCTAGTATCAACTCCTCAATCACATAAGGCAATTCCTTTGTCACCTACCAGTGCTGCTAAAGCAGGAACTAGTAGGAAGAGAAAGGGCAGAGCCCCTGTTCAAGTTGCAGTGGTCAGCAAGCAGGTTACAGGAGCTGAGGAGGAAGCTTGTCCTTCCCCACAAAGAGATTTATCACCACCTCCTCCACCAGGGTTAGAAGAGGTACCATCTTCTACAAAAGCTACATCCAAGAAAGGGAAGAAGCTACTCTTCCCCTCTTCTCCTCCAGCAGTCAAAATCAAGGGTAAAATACTTTTCACAAGGTCATCAATTCCTAAGAAGGTTTTCAAAGAGCAGTCTTTACCAGAAACCCATATTCAAAAGAAGAAGGGTAAAGGCATTGGAAAGCCTGTGGAAGAGAAACAAGAAGCCCCTGTATAGAAAAGGAAGGGTAAAGGTACTAAAAGACCTTTGGACAGGAAAGATGAAACCTCTTTGAAAGAATTTGAAAAGCCTGTGGAAAGAAAAGAAGAAACCCCCATGTAAAGGGAGAAGGGTAAATGCAAAGCGACCAAGAAAGTTGATGAGGCAGACAAGGCACTTCCCATGTAGGTGGAAGAGGAGACTGAGAAAAAACCTATTGAGACTGTGCATGTTACTACTCCTCCTGACAATCAGACCTTCAAAAGACTCATCAGGCAGCTTAGGGATGCTAGGAAGGAGGTAGCTCATCTTAAAGCAGAAGATATGATTCACAAGGCTCATATGAAAGAGCTCATGGATGGCTACACACATATCCTTGACCTGGCAAGGTTTGCAGCAAGGAAGGTTCAGCCCCTTCATACGCAGCTCCAAAACCTTTATAGGCATAATAGAGGTTTTCAGTCTCAGAATAGGAAGCTAAAGGCAGAGTTGCAGCACTTTCAAGATGAGGTAGCCCAAAGAAATTTGCAGGTATTGGTTGAAGATGCCATTGAGAAAGAGACATCAGCAGTCAAGGAAAGCCCAGCCCCACTGAAAAAGTCATTCATGGCTAAGAAAAAGAAGCATGTTGTGCCAAATGAATATCCTCCTTCTACCAAAAAGAGTGTGAGGTTGAGTGTCAAGGTAACAAAATAGATGATGAAAAGTGAGCCCCATTTTTAAGGATGTTTCCTTTTTGAGAGGTTAAATTGTCTTTCAAATATTACCTCTGCCATCTATACATGCTTCTAAGCGTTTAACTATCATAGTTTTGGGATTTTGCTAAGTGCTAACTCCCTCAGTGGTAAAATGCACTACCTATAGTATTGCCAAGACACCTAAGTATAATGAGTTTGACATTATGAAAGGCCACTACTTGCTCTGCACACGTTCAAGATTGGAGGCGCTGTGTTTTTTGACAATGCTACCTAAACCTGCACACAGACGTAGCATAAGTGGCGCTACCTAATATCTGGTAGAGAATAAACTTGCACACAGACGCAACACAGTGGCGCTACGTAAAGGCGCTACCTGATATTTCACAGAGAACAGATTCTGCATATAGGCATAGCACAGTGGCGCTACGTAAAGGGGCTACATAATATTTCACAGAGAACAAAGGTTTGCACATATACGCAGCACAGTGGTGCTACCTAAGTGCGCTACCTTTTCTACTTATCCAGTTGTGAAATACGCTACTCAGACTGCTACCTAAAGAAGCTACCTACAGACACCGGGGATTTAGGAGGGATAATCTAACAACTTTTTGGATAGTTGATGATTGAGAAGACTATAGAAACAACATTTGGCATCATGAGGACAACCACATGCTTTTGAAAGACACATGGCAAACAAGGAGTTGCGCAACAAGAAGGAATCAAGTCATCTTGAAGTTTGTTGGATTAGTCACCAACATTTTCCTATTTTATAGCATAGGTTGTTAAACTAAGTTGTTAGATCAAATAAATGTTTAGAGATTTTCAAGGGGAGGAGGTCAGCTCGTACCTCCAACTGTTGCCCCCCTTTTGTTATAAATAGATAGTTGAAATGCTTTAGTAGGTTCGGATGGTTGAACAAGGCTCCCTTAGACTGTAATATTTTGATGTAGTGACTGTGATCTGGCTATGTACTGGACTTAAGACATTTTGACTAATAGAAATCAGCTTCTCTTTCAGCTTATTTTTTTTTTATGCTAAATGTTCATGCTTTTAATGATTCGCATGAATGGTTGTGGTGATATTATGGTGGATGTTTTATCATTATATTATCATGATGTTTATTTAGCTTCCTTAGTTTCTAAGTTCAAGAAGATCTTGTATTAGGAAAATTTATTCCTTAGGCTTTTGTAGACCTGATGTTTACAGCAGCCCCTGCATCCCTCTCTTCCAAGTCTTCCTTCTATTCATATTTACTCCCAATTACTGATTGAAGTGAGCCAATACCTTGATTGTTGGTGCATACTATCCTTGTTATCTGAGTTGGAACATTATCTCTTTGAGTCCTTTTCCATTTGACCCTATGAAACACTCTTACATGCACATATAAACCTGATGGGTACTGGGCTTGCCTTCCCTGCAATTTGAAGGTGATTCCTAGTGCTAGCAATATTCATATCTCCTTCTTAGCCAAGTACATTCACTTTCATCTGCAGTTGCAAATTTCCTTCTTCCTTCAAACAAACAAATATCATATTAAGGGAAAACAAGCAATTTCATATTCACTTCCTCCTTTTCTTTGCTCCATCTAACACACACCACCCCTGCTTCTATCTTCCACTATTGTAATCTTTTGTGTCTCTATTCATTCTCATTTTCTCTTGGACTTAGTGCCACTCTGAATCTATAACCCCTTAAACGAAAGAATCCTTGAAATGCATCAAAAATATATGGTCCCATGAAGTATATTAAAATCCATGTAATATAAAAAAACATTTTACATTCAAGACATCATCAATGTTAGCACCTATAATGCATTGTTCTTTCATTTGATAGTTATCATCATCTATTATTTCTACCACTTTCTAATTTATCTTTTTCAAATGATATGTTTGTGATGCAAGGCAATAACAAAACATAATACAAATTCAAAACTGTGTACCTTCTCTTTGCCCCTCTTTTACGTGCTCTTCTTCCTTGTTATAGTTTAATCCTAAAAGCAATATAGATGTAAGAAGCATAAACAATCCTTTTCAAACTATATTTTTGAATTTCATAAAGAACAACAAACATCACTCCAAATTTATATCTATAAGATAGAATTAGTGAAAATATAAATCATATAAAAATAAGAGTTGCATCCAGTTATTTTTTATGTTTTTCATCGATTGACTAGCTACAAGTTACAATTAATTTGATAAAGAAATATTTATATAATAAAAATAGTTTTGAGATATACTAATATTAAATGTGTCAAATTCAACAATTTATGTTTTTTTTTGTAATCCAGCTACTTCTTATATTAATATGTCACAAAAAGAGTTACAGACAATCTTGTTAGTGGCTTGTCACAAGGGAAACCATGTCCACTACAGGTCAAAAATATTGATGTTTGTACAATAACATATGTCTAAAAGTATAACATAAAAGTAAGAAGTATAAACTTTTGTTGTATAGTACTATTGAAAATAAAGAAGACATTGCATAACAAAAGACATGTGATTTATAAAAGCATATTGAATTACTTTTGAACATCGTGTCCTTGAGTTGTGCATGGGTGTCGGTCCATTTGGGTATCTTGTTCTTCATCCAGTTGAATAGGATTTGAAGGGTTTCCTTCAAAGTCCAGAGTGCTACCATTCCCTTCTTCCATGCCATCCTAATTTTCTAAGTAGTTGTGAATGGTGAATTCCATGTTGAAAAATTCCTTGCACAAGATATCAAATTTTGTTTCCATGAAATGAAGCATGTGCAAAACATCATGATATTGGATTCCTCTTTCTTCAATTGTATGAGATTTAAAGGCCTTGGTGAGCTAGTATATCTATGTTTCCTTGAAAATTTTGGTATCACAGGTCCTAGAATAACTAAGGTCTAAAATCCATCCATCAAACTCGACCTTTATTTGGTCTTTAGAGAGTTGTTAGTATTTATGGTTGATAAATTCTTCTATGTTGGCCATTTTTTCTTTTGTTCTAGTCAAGAATCAAGTGTGTTAGGCCTATCCATCCCTTGAGTCTTCTGTATGGGCCCTTGTTTTGCACTTGAAGGATTGGGTAGGCCTAGTTTGTTGCCCCGAAGATCTTTTTCCTTTGGCCAGTCTTTCTTCACTACTTTAAGGGTGAATAGTTTGCAACCAAATTTCATGTTCGGAAGCTAGTGAGTAGCTAGGAAGGTTAGAGGCCACCCTACTTGTTGAGGGCATAAAAAAAATGTTTTGGGGTAAAAAACACCCCACTAGTGGGTTTTGGGGCCAAGGAGGCAAATGTTCAAAGAGAATGAGGGCCACAAGTCTAAAGAATCAGAGGTAACAATCAATCCAAGCCAAGATAGGAGAGGATTCACAGCAACAGAGATCGAGTTTTTATACCAAGTTGTAATCAGAGATGGTGAAGTCAAGGAAGTTAGAAGAAAAATCCCCAAACCCTATAACAAAACCAATTAGAGTTCCCCCTAAACTGTATAACCATAATTCCAAATTAGATTGCAAAGCCGAGATAAATAATCAAGGTCAATGGCATTGAATGCCTGACATCCACTACAAACAGAAGTAGAAAACCTATAAGGGGGTATCAAATTATTAACTATCCAAGAGCACAACCAACTGTAGAAACCACCCCATGAACCATCTTGTTTTCTTTTGGAGCACATCTACTTACTCCTGCAAAGCCAAATTTCTCCCATGTTGAGCTCAAGATAAAGTGTAAAATGAAAAACACCAATACTTTCCATAAGCATTGTCTTGTCTCACGATCACTCCAATTGTCTTGGACCTCTTATGTAGGCTTCCAAGTGTGTGGGAAGAATTTAGAGGCCACCTCCCACAATGACACTTATTTATCATGCATAAGAACCCCATATAGGTGTTCTTTATCCTTTGCATTGATGGAGACACAGTCATTCTAAAGTTTACCAGGGTTGATGTTTTTCCATGATCAGGCCATGTCCAGGTTGGTTTGTTCTGATCCTTCATTTTCTAGCCCACTTGCGAGTCTATTTGCTACTTTTTTGATATGCAAGTGAATGGTGGAAGCTATGGATATCGAGAGAGTTGCTACTTGAGAAAGACCCACATAAAGCCTCCAATGCATTGAGATTTTTTCTGGTTTGGTTCCATTCGGGATTCAAGTTAGAGCTCGGATGATTATCTGGGAGTCACCCTCTAGCATTATATTGTTGTACCTATTTGGATAGTTAGTTGCATGCATTTTACCATAGCCCTTAGTTCCATTGCATTATTTGGGTTATGACCCAAGTGTTAGGCATAGATGCATAGTATATCTCCATTGTTGCCCTTTATTAACACACCACTTGCTCCAAAGAGACCATGATTTCCCTTAGATGACCCATGAAAGTTGAGTTTGATGAAGTTTAGTGATAGTGGAGTCTAGGCATCTGTAATTGTGGCTTTGGAGATGGGACTATAGCAAGGTATCCCTGAGATTGCTTGTAGTAGATCCAATGCTTCAAAAAACTATTTTTGTAAGTCTTTGATGTTTTTGGCTTTCATAGTCCAAGGGACACTTTTGATCATTTCCTAGATATTTGTTTTAATATTTCCCCATTACATCGCTCCATTCCTTCTATTTTTTTTAATATTCTCCTGTTATGCTCCTTCTATATCGTCCATAGGAAGAAGCCTGGGAAGAGAATCTAGACTTTGTTGAGAATGGGATTCATTAAGGGCCTTGTTCTCCAATTCTCCAAGGAGCTAAAAAAAAAAATTATGGTCTTATCTAATTATCTAAAAAAATTAGCTATGAGTCCCTTGAGGTAGTTAGCCTCTGGGCATCCATTAAAAAGGTGTTCAACGGTTTCCTCAACATACCTACACATATGGCAAATGGATGGTCCCTCATAGCCTCTTCTAATAATCTTGTCCCATGTGAGGGTTTTCCTATTGGACAAGATCCAAAGAGATGTGGAAACATTTGGCGAATTCTCCTTATTCCAAACCTTATCCCAAATTCACCCTTTTTCTAGATTACTATCATCGACAACTATTGCATAGGCTTCCTTTATTCTATAGTTTCCATTACCCTAATTGCCCCATCCAATTATATCCAGATTTAGATCTATGTGGATTTTTAAGACTTGTAGCATTTTGTCAAGAAGAGTATCGAGTTGTTTGTTTATTTTTGTTTTCCATTCTATACCGAATATCCAAGATCTAAAGGAGTTATGAGGTATATGTTCTTTCTCTTTATAGTAATTATTTATTGTTTTCCATCCCATTGTTTGTAGGATTGTTTTGGATTCCAACAAGGTGACCTCTAATTATATAATAGTGCTTCGCTACCAATAGTCAGTTGCAGTTCCATTCCTTATCTCCCAGAAGCAATATTTTTGTATTAAGTATTTGTTAATCCATGCATTATTCCATATGAGTGACTCTAGGTAGTGCCCCTCCATTCTAACCAAGTCTACTTCTTCAACATTGTTTACATATTTTTCCCTCCATTAGTTCCCCCACAATTCATTTGTTTGTTTATCCATATCCACTAGGTTCTTGTTGTTGAATCTTTGCTTGTGACAAGAGGATATTTTATTCCCAACCCTCCCACCCATTTGAGCATGCATACATTGTCCCAAGCCACTGGGGACCATTTTATTTCTCTACATGGTCTTCCCCATAAGAAGGTTCTTTGTAAATTCATAATTTGCTTGAGGATTTTTGAAAGAAATGCAAGCACTACAAACAAACAACTAGGCATTGATTGTAGTACTAATTTAATAAGAATAATTTGAACTTGGAGTGAGAGGAAGTGGAAGGTTTATCTCTACAAATTGCTTTCCAGTTTGGATAGGATTTATTCCCAGGAAGAATTACGAATAGAATTAGAGAGGAGAAAAGAACCCAAATATTTGGGAGGAAGGGTGCCTTGTTGAAAACCCAAGATTCTTCAAATATTTCATGGGATTTTGAGAGGAGTGTTGAAAAAATAAATGAATGATTTATTTTGGTTTAACTAAACTCATGTTGCCAACAAAAAGGTATATAGAGTGGATTTCAAGGAGTTAGCTTCAAAAATTGTTGGTGCACCTATTAGAAGATTGTCATCCACAAATTGTAAGATTGTAAGTGTGACAAAGGATCCACCTGATGATTTAGAGTTATCCCTTTTAAAGAACCATTTGATATAGCCTATTTGATGCTTCAACCCAAGTCCTTGCCCATAAGAATGTATAGAAAGGGTGAGAATGGGTCACCTTGGTGAATTCCTCTAGATATATTGAAGGTAGTAAAGGGATTACCATTCCTAAGGATGAATAAAAAGGCAAAGGGTATGAGGTTTCCCACCCAAGAAATCCATTCATGGATAAAGTCAAAGGTAGTTAGCATTTGATCCATGAATTCCCAACTAAGACAATCATAGTATTTTGACATATTCAACTTGATCATCATATTGAGTGATTTGATATTTTTCAAGGAATGTATCATTTGATGAGTGATGGTGATTCCATCAAGAATATGTCAACCTTTAATGTATCCACCCTGCTCTAGAGAAGTTAATCAATCCATGATTGGTTTTAATTGGTTTGCTATCAATTTGGTGATGGTTTTATAAATCACATTACAAAGAGAGATGGGACAGAATTTTTCAACAGTGTGGGCCTTTGAGTCCTTTGGGATGAGATCAAGGAAGGTGGAGTTGAAATCTGGGAGGTTGTTCTTGGTGTTTCTAGATTCTTCCACCACTTTCTACATTTCATTTCCGGTTACTAGCCAACCTGCTGGGATAAAATATATGGTGAAGCCATCAAGCCCTGTGGATTTACCTGCAACCATTTCCCATATGGTTTAGGTAACTTCTTCAAAGGTTATGGATTGCATTAGACTTATGTTTTGTTCCTCACTAACCATTGATGGAATGTTGCCTCTAATGGCTCAAATATTTGCTAACCTATTTGTGGGTGGTTCTGAAAAGAGGTGGTGAAAGTGGTTTTCCATATCTTATTCAATATATTCATTTATTTTTTATATATTACATGTAGTTGATTTGAGAAATTTGATGTGATTGTGATTCCTTTTGTTGATCATAGAATTATGGGAGAAGCATGTGTTATTATCTCCCTCTTTGAGCCATTTGATTCGTGATTTTTGTCACCAAAGTGTTTCCTCATGTTTGGCTCTAATTGATAATTGGGATTGGATGCTTACCTCTTGAGTTGTTCATTCTTCAATTTTCTCTTCCCTAATGATAATTTGTTGTAAGTTATCCATGTTCTCTTTGAGTTGGGCTTGGGCTTGGAAGATATTACCAAAAACTTATTTGTTCCATTTTTTAAGTTTTTGCTTGATTTTCTTTAATTTGTGTTGAAACCTTTACATAAGTGTGCCTTTGACTCCAATTTCCTTTTCCCACCATGCTCTAATGTTATTCATAAACTATGGGTGATCTAACCAAAAAAATTGAAACGAAATGCTTTGGGTCTAGGAATATTTGAGTTGTCCTAGGATAAGTAAATTGGAAAGTGATTATACCCTACACAAGGAATAATTTTAGCCTCCATTGTAGTTTTGACTCAAAAAGGGGATTCTGCTATAAGGAATCAGTCCAACCATTTTACAATCTAGTGTGAACCTCCTCTTTTGTTGTTCCAAGTTTAACAACCATTGGAGGTTTACAGATTGATTATTCTGAGTTTACTAATTATGTCTCTAAAGGCCATGTTGTCTATATCAAGCATGTGGATGTCATCTTTATTTTCCCAAAAAGAAATAATATTGTTAAAATTCCCTCCTAGAATCTAGGGATCACCATTATTGTTGAACCTAAGGCATTGATTACTTCGAAAAAAGGTTGCTTATGAAGAGGTTTGATCAAACCATATGCATTAGTTATAAATCCTCGATCCAGTCAAGTGAGGCTTCTAAATTTAGTTGATATGAGGTTGGGTGTATCCATCTTGTTCAGAAGGATGACTTGGGTTGGATCCTATAACATTGTTAAACCCGTTGAGAATCCTATGGTTGTAGCTGCTATAATTTTACCACCTTTATAGCATTTTTGAGCTATTGAAGTCAATGAAGTAATAGTGTATTTAGTTTCCTAAAGTAGAAGAATGGTGGGTTTGTACTTACCTATTTAGGTTCTTAACATGTGATGCTTTCTTTTTGTGTTGAGGCCTCTAATATTCCAATATACCACTTTCGTTTTAACTTTTTGGTTGTGAGGAGAAGTATTTCTCCAGTATTCCTCTTGTCTACCATGAGTCCATCAGGAGTGCTCCTTCTTATTGTTGGGTTGTTATATTCTTTGCGGTGAAAGTGAAAGGTCAAAGTGATCGACCAGGAAAAGTTGAAGTCGAAGTGATCGAAAACAAGTCGAGAGGTAAGCCAACAAGAGGTTGCCAGGAGGTCATGTGGGAACCAACAAAACACTGAATGAAGGTCTATTGGTAGTTGACTGGTAATTTGACTAGCAATCAATTAATAATTCGATTGGTATTCGACTGTAATAGAATCCCAAGATTCGCAATATTTGTAGCCAGTGAAATGTGTGGATCTATAACCCTTTTGCATGTTGTAAAGCCTAGAAATAAGGCATGTTGTAATTGTATTAAGTTAGTTCTTATAGTTGATCTTCATGCTTATACTTAGTAGAATGTTGTTGGTCATGTAGATGTAAGCCAATTTGGCTACAGGGTTGTTCTTGTGTAAAGCAAGAAGGTATGATGATGATTGGTCTTAAATGTAGACCAAGGTTAGTCATGTAACCCTTTATTCTAAATCAATAAGAGAACAAGAGAGCAAGACATTCAAGGAATGTTGGTTTTCCCATTTGGCTTTCTACGGTAAAATATCTGTGTACTATGTGATTTCTTTTTCATGTACTTTCTTGTTTAAATATGTCTTCCTCTCTTCTATTAGGTTTAGTGTGGAAGTATATTTCCTAACATGTGGTATCAGAGCTTAAATTGGAAAAATATTGGATCTGAGATAAACCCTAGGTCTAGTAAGAGTCATAAGTTAGAGATATTTGAAGTTGTGCTTGAAATAATGGAAATTAGTTTGAGGATAGAGATCGAAAAATTCAATGGCCAGAATTTTGAACTTTGGAAGCTTAAAATTGAGGATCTCCTTGTATATAGAGAATAATGGGCAACAATATGTCTAAGTACCATTCTGACAGGCATGTCAAGGGAAGAATGGGAGAAACTATAAAGAAGGGAAAGGAGTATTATTTGATTGTGTGTTGCAGATTCGGTGTTGTTGAATTTCTCAGATGAAGAATCAGCCAAGAAACTGTGGGACAAGTTTGGAATCTTGTACTAGTCAAATTCCCTAGTAAATAAGTTGCTCCTTAGAAAGAAACTGTATCTTTTGAGAATGAGTGATGGTAGTTCGGTAATTGAGCATTTGAATGCATTAAATACTATAATAATTCAGTGGTCGTCTATAGATATCAAAATCACTAAGGAGGACAAATGTATTAGCCTATTATACTCATTACCAGACCCCTAGGATAACTTAGTCATGGCTATAGGGAGTAATTTAGTCATATTAGCACTAGAAGACGTGGTTGCATCTTTACTATCAGAATAAATGAGACAGAAGAACATGGAAGGATTGACCAAATATGCTTTAATGGTAAGAGGTCGATCGGTTGACAGAGATAAAGGAAAATTCTCTGGTACAAAGTTTAAGTCAAAGGGTATATCTAAATCCCTAGTTCAGTCGACAAGAAGATTATAGAAATGCGGTAAAGTTGGGCATTATAAAAAGGACTGGAGGTCAAATTCAATGGAATTAAGTACAAGATATGATGAAAAGCAGTCGACTTAGAGAAAGACTACTCCATATAAAGGAGGCAATGTGTATCTGGCATTGGCCAGTACATAGTTGGATCAAGATGTTTGGTTGATCAACTCAAGATAATCATATCACATGAAACCTCATAGAGAATGGTTCTACAAATATGAGAGATATGAAGGAGGAGATTTTTTCTTGGGGGACGACTTGACAACCAAATTTTTTGGATGGGGAAGAGTCTGACTGATACTATAGGATGGGAGGATTAGAACCCTTCCAATTGTGCAACATATTTTGGGCTTGACAAGAAACCCGATATCTATCAACAAGATGAGTGATGCATGAGTGCACACTCTATTTCATAAGGATACGTGCAAAATGGTTAGGGGTGTGATGGTATTAACGAAAGGAGTTTGGATTGGAAACCTATACAAGTTGTTAGGGAATGTTGACTCGACTAGATGCAACAACATTGTTTTTCCTAAAATCGACTCGACTCGACTTATCTAGGGATGAGTCGATTAAAACTGACTCGAAAATATCTCGTCATGTCGACCCAACCATGTTATGTCATGAGAGAATGGGACACATTGGAGAAAAATGACTTCGTTATTTGCATAACAAAGGTATGGTTGAAGGTTTTCTTGAATGTAAATAGAAGTCAATTTTTGTGAATATTTCATATATGGAAAACAAAACAGGGTTAGGTTCCCATCTGGAGAGACAAGGGAAAAGGGGATATTATAATTGGTTCATAGTAATTTGTTTAGGCATGTAATAGTCCCTTGGCCTCTAATAGTCCCTTCACTTGGTAGATCCCTATATTATGTCTCATTCATAGATTATTTTTCTAGGAAGACATGGATATATTTCTCAAGGAAGAAACCATAGGTTTCTAAGAAATTCAAAGAGTTTAAATCTCTTGTGGAAAAATAGACAGATAATAAGATCAAGGTGCTAAGAATTGACAATGGTGATGAATTATGTGGAAAGGATTTTGAGTAGTTCTGCAAGCATTGTGGCATAGCATGCCAAAATACCACACCATATACCCCATAGAAAAATGGAGTTGTCGAAAGAATGAACATAACATTAATGGAAAAGGCAAGGAGCATGATCAATAGTGTTGGGCTTGCACAAGAATTCTGGGCAGAAGCAGTCGACACTACAAAATATCTGGTGAATATGTCTCATTTTTTGGAACTAGTCGACTTGACTACACATGAGATATAGTTTCGAAAGAATCCTTCACTTTCACATCTAAAAGTATTTGAATGTGATGCATTTGTGCATGTTCCCAAGGAAAAGAGGAGCAACCTGGACAAGAAGGTAGTTAAGTGTATTTTCATTGGGTACAAAGAAGGAATGAAACGATATAAGCTCTGGGGTCCTGCATCAAGGAAAACAGTTTACAGTCGAGATGTGGTCTTTAGAGAAGTTGAAGGTAAGTCTGAGTCTGAATGGGTTCAAACAAAGAAATATACAAATAATGTGAGGTTTGAACTGAGGAATAAAGAAGACGATTCAAATGAGTCGACTGAATTAGATGAAGAGGTGGAACAACTAACCCCAGTTGTAAGGAGGTCTAAATGAGTAAGAAAACTGTTGAAATTTCTCCTACTCAACACCTGACTGTTAATTCCAAATAAATCACTTATTGAATTAAAGCATAGTTGAGTAATAAACTATACATGTAGTGAAAGCATAAACAAGGAAACCAAATAAAGCACACATGAACACCAATATTTTTTGGTATAAACCCCTAGAAAAAAACCACATAGGGAAAACCAATGTTGAGAATGATTTTATTATGCTAAAATCAATGCTCCCGTAACAAGGATAATCGCCCATTGAGATAAATACAACTTTAGACAAACCTAGCAAAGTATGACCTATTGTACGAACCAGAATTGTACGCTTTTCGAGGTGTACGTGAATTTGCTACAAAAAAACCATGTATGTATGCAACTGTCTCCACTAAAAACCATGTACACGTATGAAAATCCTATACGGAAAACAGTGTATGACGCGACACTTTCCTCCGGCCTCCTCTGATAGAAACCCATCAGTGTTGCCTATGTTCTATATTCTCCTTGAATTTCTCTCTAGATGAAATTCCTTCTCCACCTATCCAAGATCTTAAATCACAGTCTTTAATGACTCGATACTCTGTGTCAACTTCCTCAACACTTGTCAATTCAAAAGTGTCTACTTCCTTCACCCTAGTCTTGTTTTTATAATCGTTAGTTATATCTCCAAAGTGATTTGATGTTGAGATTACTTCTCACACTCACTTGAGATTTAGAAACATGCTAATTAATTTTATCCCTTTCCTTAAATAACTCAATTAACTAATTACATAATTAATTAATGAAAACAATTTACTTTAATAATTACTTTAATTAAAGTAAATCCGAGAGTAGAAGGCTTTGGACAATTTCCACATGTCTAGACACATAGACTTGTGCAGAAATACATGTCTGATGTTACCACTAACATCAACACTCCCTCTTAGCAAGGAAGGTATTCTGCACCACTCCTAGCCTTTCTCTCAAGAGCACAAACATCCCTTTCTCCAAGGGCTTGGTCAGAATATTTGCAACCTTCTCATCTATGGAAATATACTAAAGCTTCATTGCACCCTTTTGGATGCTATCCCGGATGAAGTGATATATAATCTCAATATGCTTGGACCTATCATGGAATATTGGATTCTCAGAGAATTTGATACAACTCTAATTATCATAGTATATCACCATAGAATCCATCTTCTGATAAAATAAACTTGTAAGCAATTTTTGAATCCAAATGGATTCACAACTAGCCATACTTGTTGACATATACTCTTCCTTTGTTGAACTAAGTGTTACAAAAGTTTGCTTCATGCTAAACCAAGTAATCATTATTGATCCCAAGTTGAAGCAGCACCCTAAGGTTCTCTTTCTATCTACTACATTGCCTACTCAATCCAAGTTTGTATATCCTTGCAACTCTACTCCATCTCCTACAAGATATCTCAATACATACTCCATTGTACCTCTCAAGTACCTAAGCACATGTTTCGTTGTGATCTAATGCACCTTCGTCGGCTCCACCATGAATTGTCGCAAGGTGTTCACAGAAAAACAAATATCTGGAATGATGTTGGTAAAATACATCAAGGACCCTATCAGCTGCTTGTATATCCTGGGATCCACCATCTCTAAATCTGAAGTGTCAATATTCTTCAGAGTGGTAACCATAGGCACAACCATCGGTTTGCAGTTATCCATCTTGAATATCCTCAAGATCTCTACCGCATACTTCCCTTGTCCAAGGAAGATCTCTCTCATTACCTACCATACCTCTAACCCCAATAAATAATGCATCAAGCCAATGTCCTTCATCTTGAACTCACTAGCTAAATCTACTTTGCACCCTACAATAAGCTCCTTTGTACCTATGAGAAACAAATCATCTATGTACAGAACCAAGATGAGAGTATCCTCTCCAACAAGTATGAAATACAAGTTAGGATCCTCCTCACTCTTGGTATCCCATACTTCACAAGTATCTATCAATCCTAGAATACCATGCCTCAAGTGCCTATTTGAGTCCATACAAGGATCTCTTAAGCCTACACACAAGATAATCCCTCCCATGTACCTCAAAGCTCTGATGTTTCTCTATGTATAATTCATCCTCAATGATCTCATTGAGGAAAGTTGTTTTCACATGCATCTAATGTATCCTCCACCTCATAACTGAAGCAATAGATATACTTGCTCGAATAGAAGCATACCCAGTGACTAGAGAAAATATATTCTTGTAGTCTACTCCCTCTTTCTTGGAGAACCCTCTTGCCACAAACCTCACCTTGAACTTCTCTATGCTACCATATATAGCATACTTGATCTTGTAGAGCCACCTAGAACTCACAACTGACTTCCCCTTCGGTCTCAGCACTATGTCCCAAACATCATTCCTCATAATAGAGGTGTACTCCGCTATCATGGAATCACGCCATAACAGTTGATCTGCAGCTTCCTCAAAACTGGAAGGCTCAGCATCAATGATGCTACTCATAAGCATCATATAGTTCAGAAACTTCTTTGGAGGCTTGCACTCTCTAACCACACTCCTAGGAGCCTCACCAGCATCCCTCAATGTTTGTTATAGCCTTCTAGGTCTCTTGAAAAGACTAGAAGGGGATAAATCCTCCTCTCCACCTGAAGTTTGAACTATTAATTGTTTCTCATCCTTTGAAGCCTATTTATCCTCGTCCTATGTCACTTTAGATGATTTTTGAGTACTCCTAGATGTCAAGTTATCCTCGAACTTGACATAGCTGCTCACAATTGTCTTCCTCTGCACTGTAATGAAGATCTTGTAAGCCTTTGAGGTCTCAATGTACCCCACAAATATACCCTTATGTATTGAAAGCTCCAAATTCATCCTCTTATCCACAAGCACATGGATATAAACTAGACAACCAAATATCCTCAGATGACCAATCTTTGGCTTCATTCTTGAGAATGCTTCCTATGGAGTCTTTTCCCCTAATATCCTCTAAGGACTCTTGTTTTGTATATACACCCTTGTGTTACATGCCTTTTACCATAGGAATATAGGAAACTCCAAGTCACGTATCATAGCTCTGGAAGAACCGATGATGGATTGATTCTTTCTCTGCACAACCCCATTATGTCGAGGCTTGTATGAGACTATCATCTCCCTCTTTATCCCTGCCTCCTTGTAGAAATCCTTGAATTCATTGGAGGTGTACTCTCCCCCATTATCTGACATCAACACCTTTATCTTCTTACCTGTCTAGTTCTCTACTTTAGCCCTGAACTCTCTGAACCGATTGAAGACCTCATCCTTGGCCTTCACAAAGAAGATCTAGTTTTTCATGGAGAAATCATCAATAAACGTCACATAGTATGATGATCCATGCAATTATGCTACTGACATTGGCTCACTCACATATGAATGAATAAGGTCCAAAATCCCTTTGGACCTACTCTCGCTGCTAGGAAAAGCAACCTTGGCATTCTTGACAAGTGCACACCCTTTGCACACTCCATGCTGCTAAATCCTAAAATCTGGAAGACATGTAAAAATCCCCCTCAGAATCGGCAATGCCCTATAGTGTAGGTGTCCCAACCTCTTGTGCCAAAACTCACATAGGTTGTCACTGTCATGTGACAAATCCTAAACAGGCTTACCCTAAAACCTATATAAAGTGCCTTCTCTAACCCCAATGACTATTGTGTAGTTTTGGATAGCTTTCTATGTACATATGAGTACCTTCCCTTCCTAAAAATTAATGGAAAAACCCATGTCCTCCATAGATGAGACAAAAAGAAAATTATTCTTCAAACCTGGTACGTAAAGCACATCCTGGGCATCTAACAATCCTCCTGACTCAAGCTGAAACGTAACTATTCCCTCTCCCTTCATTGTACTTGGCATCATCACCAAGTTGTACATGAAGATTTGTGTCACTCTTCGTCAGCCTGCTAAATATCTCTCATGCTTCTGTCATATGACGAGATGCACCATTGTCCAAGAAGCAAGCACTCCTTGTTTTTGTTCTGGTAGAAAGGAAATAAACCAGTGATTGATCCTTCTCAAACTTCACTGCAAAATCATCAAGTTGTGTCTCTATTGATGTTGTTGTCTGTGTCTTTCCATTACCCTTCTTCTTCTTCTACATACACTGAGATGCATAATGTCCATTTTTATGACATGAGAAACACTTGATTTTACTCAAGTCCTTCTTCTTCCCTGGTTGTGATGATCCTCCATCAATGTTATCCTTGTTGCTAGAACTCTTTCCTTTCCCTTCCTTGTCTTACTGACAAGAGCCAAGTTCTCTTCACTAATTCCCTGCTTGTTGCTCTTAGAATCCTCATGAGTCTCTTCCTAGATGAAATCATCCCAAAGTCTCTGCCAATCTAGGATATTTTCCCGAGCGCAAACTCCCTTGAAAAATGGTTCCCAAGACTTCGGAAGACCATTCAATGCCACATTCATGAGCTCTGTATCCTTCGTTTTCTCCCCTATGGTTGCAAGTTGATCATGCATATGTGTGATCCTCATGAGATATTTGGTAACATTATTAGATCTAGACATCTACACCAATCTAAGTTTATTCCTTAAGGACATCTTCTTATTCATGTTCTTATTCTGGAATAAACTTACCAAGGCATGAAACATCTCTTTCATCATCTTCTTCTCGGTTAGGTGAGGGATTAGAGGATCCTTCAAGAAATCCAGGAGGACCCTTTTTGCTTTGATCTCCTTCTTGTTGTGAGCATCCAAAGCTACATGATCTGTCAGTGGAGTAACTACTTTAACCACTAACTCCCAAAGGTTATACTCCTTCAACATGAAATTTACCCTTGCTCTCCAAGACAAGAAGTTGGATGCTCCATCCAATATTCGTTCAACTTTCAACGGTGTTGTTTCCATCCCTAAGACCTGATAAACTGCCCTGGAAATAACCTGCTGCTAAAAACTTCCCGTGTACAGACATGTACGGGCTTGTAGGAGATTGTCACCATTGTAACCCATGCATGTACGTTATTGTCACCACTACAACCCACATATGTATGCGATTGTCTCCTCTAAGACTTGTATATATGTGAGTGTTCTCAAGGAATCCCATGTATGTATGTGATTGTGATTTATGTGACCCACGTACACCCCTGAAAAAATAGGTTCTACCTCTGTATGGTTGTTTTCCATAAATATGTCCTTCAATTTCCGCCTGTTGGTTATGTATCTACTATGGATCTGAGATCTGGCTTCCCTTCAAATAACCTTCTCTGATACCATGTTTAAATTTTTCTTACTCAACACTCGAGTGTTAATTCCAAATAAATCAGTTATTGAATTAAATCACAATTGAGTAATCAACTAGACATGCAACATAAGAATAAACAAGGAAACCAAATCAAGACATGAACACCAATATTTTTGGGTATAAACCCCTGGAAAAAAAACCCAGAGGGAAAACCAGTGTTGAGAATGATTTTATTATGATAAAATTAAGACTCCCATAACAAGGATAATGTCCCACTAAGAGAAATACAACCACAGACAAACCTAGCAAAGTTTGACCTATTGTACAAACAAAAATTGCACGCTTTACAAGGTGTACACGACTTTGGTACAACAAACCTGCGTATGTATGTGATTGTATCCCTTTAAACCTGTGTACGGGTATGGAAATCATATACAAAAAAATCTGTATGACACGACACTTTCATGTGGCTTCCTCTGACAGAAACCCACCTCCACTGCCTCTATTCTCTCTTCTCCTTGATATGATCTCTAGATGGAAGTCATTCTCCACCTATCCAAGATCTTGAATCATAGTCCTTCGTGACCCAATACTCTATATCGACTTCCTCAACACCTTTCAAGTCAAAAGTGTTTTCTTCCTTCACCCTAGCCTTGATTTTATAATCATGACTTATATCTCCAAAGTGATTGCATGTTGAGATTACTTCTCACACTCACTTGATATTTAGAAACATGCTAATTACTTTTATCACTTTCCTTAAATAACTCAATTAACTAATTACATAATTAATTAATAAAAGTAATTTACTTTAATAATTCCTTTAGTTAAAGTAAATCCAAGAGTATAAGGCTTTGGACGATTTCCACGCGTCTAGACACAGAGACCTATGCAGAAATACATGTTTGATGCTACCACTAACATCAACAAAAACTAGTCAAAATGTATAGTCCACCCGATTTTTGTTCTACATTTATGCTAACTTGCATTGACAAGGAGCCCAAGTCGGTCAAGGAGGAAATCAACTCGACAAAGGGTAGACTCTAGAAGGATTCCATGGTCAAAGAGATGGAATCCTTGCACAAGAATGAGACGTGGGATTTGGTTGAATTACCTAGTGGAAGAAAGCTCATTGGTAGCAAGAGGGTGTTCAACAAAAAAATGAATGCAGTAGGTCAAGTTGATAAATTCAAAGCTTGACTCGTAGTGAAAGGATATTCCCAAGTCAAAGGAGTTGACTTCTGTGTTATTTTTTCCCCTATCGCAAAATTAACTTCCATTAGAGTACTAATGTCTCTAGTTGTTGCATTTGAACTTGAAATAGAGAATATGGATGTGAAAACAACGTTCCTACATGGGGACCTAGAAGAAGAAATCTACATGACATAACCTGAAGGATTTGTAGTAAAGGGAAAGAAAGAGCTACTGTGCAAATTGAAAAGATCCCTTTATGGTCTAAAACAATCGCCAAGGAT